>BSBK01005400.1:0-77500 GCA_027943335.1 Chamaecyparis obtusa
ATGTTGACACCCAATCTTGTATTGACCGAGCACTATCTATTTTATAGTGCACTATAGTTAACTGTATTAATAACAAATGATGATTTATTCTTTAACTTATCCACCCTTCCTCTTTATAGTAAACTTCTTTACGTATGCATTATTCCTAAGCACATTCCATGTGTTGTCATCCAATTATGTAATGTTTGCACATTCATGTACCTCACTTACACAATTTTCTTTTCTTTTCTCTTTCATGCTTATGATACATGACCAAATGAATACCTTATGCACATCCTCATTCCTATGTGCCATGCATCTTTTGTGCACCTCTTCTTAGTGTGTCGATCGTAAGAATCTAGAACAAATGTTTTAATTCACATGTAGAATATTGGATTAAACTAGGATACTATTTCATTAAATGACATTTGTAGGAAAGAATATGAACCTCTACTCACAAATAGAAATGAGTGATGGTACCATCCTTTTGATTATATTGTGAGATAGGTTGCCTCTTATGATTTATATCCACATATTAAGATTTCTACCTTCATTCCTTGCCTTGGTCATACACCATCCTCTTCAATTAGCTTTTGTCTCTCCAACTCAACCTAAACTCACATATAAACATGATAACCTACAACTGATTAAATATCTTGAAGGAAATTTTGACAAGTGAAAGACAATGATTGATGATCACTGAGCCACTAAAGTGTATGTAAGACAATTAATCAGTCAATGTATTATCATTGATGTCAACTAGCTTTGACTGTACTTATCATGATGGTTACAAACATCTAAAGAAGGAAAATGGTAAAGGATTGAGATATCTACATGAAGATGAGATGGATAAGAAAGATATGGATATGGTATACTTTGAGTAACTTATTTATGAGTCTATGGCATTATGTTGATGACCTTATTGTATTACACGATTCTATTATGTATTAAAGATCAAGACTGAACAAGTTTATGTGGTCGGTAAATGAAGATTTTTGTATACACCGAGAAAGTGTAGTGTACACCGAGTATAGTATTAACTGAGCAGGTAATCACCAACGCATTGTGGTATTGACTGAGTGAAAGAAATAAATGGAGTTTATAACAACTGACTGAAAATGATGAGTTGGACAATTGTTTATGATTTCGAGGTAGATAATATTTGTTGTGATGATCAAACAATTGACAAAATTCAAAGATGATCAAATGAAGGAGAATGAAACGTGTTAATGACACACCTATCGAGAAAGGTTAAAGCAACAAAATGAACGGTGAAGATTAAGAGGCAAAATATATAGATGAGAAGAAAATGGTTTATGATGTCTATATAAGGAGACATGAGATTCATTATTGAGTCTGGGATTCTTGATGTTGTGAGACAATTTGTGTGAAAAAGATTGTTTTCATGCAACACTGATCAAACTAGTTGAAGATAGAATGGAACAAAACTGTAGACAACATCGAGCGTTAGAGAAAGAATATACTAAGCAAAAAAGAGTTGGAAGAAACATTGATGTTGAATTGATTATTGATCAGAGGTATTTTGAGCTTAGCATAGATCTAAAAATCTAAAATCAAAGTTGTATTTGAATCAGATCATTACTGTATCAGTTTAACCATTGCTATAGATAAATCTCTTAACCGAGTGGTACTTAACAGTCTTTATATTTCAATATGGCATTCAATGAATCTTGATTGTTTCCTTGTTGACCCCATAGTGAATATTTTGTCAAAGGAGAACTGTTAGTGATAAATCTTCTAACCAGGTCACACCTCACAGTGTGTTTTGTAACCTTTAATAGGATTGGCTCCTAACCGAGCTCACTTTAGAAGAGTGAATTATTTTGGGTTACCAGTCCCAGGTGGTTTATCCCCTAATAGGGTTTCCACATTAAAAATCTATGTGTATGATGTGTTGAATTGTTATTTTACTTTACACATTTCTATAACTAGATAGATCGGTGAACAAAATATTTAATTTATTAGTAATCAGTAGATGAAGAGAAAGACACAGTTGATATCTTACCGAGTTGATTATTTGATTAAAATTTTTTAATATATACATCTAGGATATTTGGGACTATAGGATAACTGGACTTAACTAATTCACCCCCCTCCCCCTCATAGTTATCTAACAAAAGACACTGCCACTCATTTATCCTTCCCATAATTTTGACACTTTTTCTACATGGTTTTCAACCCACCTTCACCTAACCTCCTCCTTTACTATATGTACTCACCTTACACTCTATTCTTACTTTCATCCTCTCGATATACGTTCTTCTTCATGTGTATTTTTTATGCGCCCAATGTGTCATTCTTATAATATTCACTTCGACTCTACCATCACATGATCCTCACTTGTATGCTCCTCCTCAAGAATCCCACAAGCCTCATTCTTTTCTCTTGTGTAGTCTACCCTCATGCACACTCCATTTTGCATCTTCTGTGATACCTATATTGGATAGTTATCCAAAACTTCTTTCTTCTTGCTGCCTCCATAAGGACTTCTTCCTTTGATGATTTTAACCAACCCTAATTGTCAAGTATTCACTAGTACTATTCTCATATGGATTATTTTGGGTGTAGTTCTCTAGCTACCTTCTTCTGCTATGGTTAGAACTTAGAGTCATATCATGTTTCCTTCTTGCACAATGTCTTAACATCTATGTTATACATTCCTTCTTTTTTCTACTACTTTGATTCATTTTCCATGTTCAAGCACACATTCTATCTTCCATTTTATAGAAACCACTCCATTTGTATTTTTAGATGCATCACCTCATCTATGAGCTTGACAAGGTCGTTCAGTCTCATTCCCACAATTATGTTATACCTTTGCATTATCTCCAAATTACTAGGTAATTTTTCATTCTACATTTATTTATTGTATAGAATAATATTTGTAAGGTCTACTCAATATGAAACTTTGAGCCCTTTTCATACAAACTAATGTTCGATATCCAATGCCCACTCTACTAGTTTTTTATGGTCCTCACATGAAAAATTATTTATGGTATTTGTAATCAAAATATTTTTGTGCCCTAATCAACTTAACTCTAATGCTATTCTCATTAATCAATTTTTTTGTCCCAATAAGCCCACCTCTAATTTTATTCTTATTAATTTTGTGGCTTCTAGTACCTCTCTCAATACCTTAGTGGCATGATTATATCTATTGGTGACGTGTAGAGCTCTAATCAACCTTATATGTGTTTATTCATATGTGTATTAATAAAAGTAAGGGATCTCAATTGTGCAAGAAACTTTTTACTAACTAGGTAATGTGAGCTAGGTACAGGTTGAGTTGGACTCTACATGGTGTATAGCTATGGATCCTATTATTGCTAACCTTGGAGTGTAAATTGATGTTATTATACACATAAATTAGGGAATTTTCCATTTTTTTATATACTCCCAATTTAGACATAATACATAATTCTCCTTGCGTAATTATAGCTTTTTAATGTACAATTACACTTCATGATGATGATTTTTTTTAATGTTGATGCAACTATGGTTGCCACTTGTGTATTTTCAAAGTGATTATTTGTAAATTTGAATGAAATATGTATGAATTTACGACATGATTTATGTTTGGTTTGTAAGCCAATTTTACTTGGGCATGAAGACATATCCAACTAGAGGTTTAGATAGATTATCCTAGGTCCCACAAACTTCAAGATTTTCTTTGTCGTAGATTGATAGTTATATGATCTTATGTCTCTTAAGAGACTATGTTAAGACCCTATAGCCCAAATGGATCTTTGATTGAATAACATCAGTCAATTAAACACACAACACAATTACCATCCACCCCTTCTTTTCAATTTCCACTTTTCAATAAAGCTACATGGACATGCAACAATGCAATTTTGGGACCTATTACCTATAGACTCATGGGACTTGATACCGGGCCTATGTCTCGTACTCTTCAACATGCAACATCATCCCATGTTGCTCAACATTTAGCACCAATTTTCAAATTTCTTATGATGCTCGAGACTTGACATGACAGATCTATCACTAAAAGTCACATCATAATCTCATTTTGCAATATTTTTGATGAAGCACATTGGCAACTTTAGGTATACTATCCTCGTCATATCTTTTAAATATCACTTAATTATGATTGATTAGTATCATCACACAAATTTATATTTACTATATGTAACATATAATATTATGTCTTTTCAAATTATTTCCATTGAATTTGAGGAAAAATGAGTATTTAAGTTGGGGAGTTTCTTGTGTGTCGAGCCATGTCAATTGTACAAAAATTACCCTTCCATATTTTATGTGACTAAGCAGGTTTGCGATTTCTAAACTTATGTGTCATCATATTGTAATGTGTGTGAGATTTGAGATGATACCCTATACACTCCTAATCAACGAGTTGTTAATATAATTATTACATGAAATTAATTTACATGTGAATGGATTTAGTTCATTTATACATAAGTTAGAAGAATGAAAAAAGTCATTCACATAACACTCATCTTTTCACAGTGAGTTTAAAAAGCCAACAAAAGTTAGCTACAAGTTAGGAGATCTTTGTGTTGCAAAAGGGAGAATAGTGTGAGGTGTATACATAAAGTATTTGAGGTTTTTTTTGCAAATTGAGTTGTTAAAGAATTGTTAGAAAAAAACCAGAGGAAGCCATGAGTTGCGATCCTATCCGTAGGGAACCCATAGACCATACACTAGTGCTTCAAATGCAAGTAGTTTGCCACTTTTTGAACAATTGGGATAGATTTACTATTTTATGAGATTGACTGAATATAATTCTAAAATGACAACAATTTGCAACCACTTTTATGAATAATGAAGCAATTGTTAAGGGGTGAGAATCGATGCATCCGAGGCCGCAATATTAAAAGTATTTGGCCTTTCTATAATGGAGGAAGAGTATGCAAAATATCCTGATGTAGAATTTGCAAGGAGAGCATTTGCACATCCAGGAGAGGAATTCGAGTCTATAACCCAGGGTACAAAATGCTTACCTCTACCACCACTTTGGAGGGAGATTGCAGGCCATGTAATCAGGTACATAACATGTGATGGCTTCCATACTCTATTGTATACATATAATCTCAAATTATTGAGTCATCTTTGACATAATACACTAGTTAATGTTCCAAATTATCTCCACCAACTATTAAATAGGATGGCTATAGAGTATGGGAAAAGGGTACACACACTTCACTTTCTCATGACTCTTTAGTTGTAATATTGGTAAAACAAAGTCTTTCTATCCAGTATCCAAATGTTTCTTGGCATGAATTTTTAGACTAGGATAATCTTCCCAATAGACTCCTCTGAAATATACCAAATGAAGAATACATGATGAAGGGAATGCATAGATTGATGAACAATTAGTAGAGGAAGAGTTAAACCCTCCAACATCTCCCACTATAGAAGATATTGAACATGAATACATGGATTTAGAGGAGGAGATAATGAGAAGATCAAAACCTCCAAAAACCCTAAAAGAAATCACCCACAACCATTGTGGAAGTGTCTACAACTTCACAGAAATAGGGGTACGAGTCTTCCTAGGAACTAGAAACATCTTCACTCAAGTCAAGACTAAGGAAATGTAAGGAGTCAATACCTATTTGTCCTGTAGTAAAATTCTAAAAAGAAAGGACAAGAATCCTCTAAAAAGAAAACCTCGAAGGAGAAACCCTCCAAATCCAAGCTAGAAAGGGTAAGGATTAAAGAAGAAGAGAGGGTTGAAAAAGAGAGAAATGAGGAAGAAGAGAGAGTTAAGGAAGAACAGACTATTGCAGAACAAAAAGATGAGGAGACTCCTAGACAGATTCAAGAAGGTCATCTGATAGGAGGGAGTGGAGAAGAAAAACATACAAAGGGAATTGGAGAGGCAAAACCTACAACAAGAAAGATTGATGAAAGAAACCAACTAGGGAAAAATCTAGGGAAAAAATGAAGAAGAGTTATACCAAAAACCTAAAATGTGTTCATGCCACCTTAGCAAGAAGAGTGAGCCATCTAAGCCCTTAGGACATATTTTTCAAAATGAAGATATAGAATCCAAAAGGGAGTATTTATTTAAAGGAGAAGAAGAACAAGAGAAACTATGACAAGAAGGAATTCAATAGGAGAATTCAGAGGAACCATAAAATCAAGGTAATACAAGAAATATGGACTTTGGGTTGGAACAAGAATTATCTTATGAAGAAGAATTACCTTATGTAGAGGAACAAGAGGTTGAGCCTCTAGGAAAATAGACAAAACCAACCCTTGGCTCTATTACACCTTTAGTTTCCCTAATAAAATTAGAGTCAACATCTGGAAGAAAACTAGATTACATGCTCATGGACGATAATGAAGATGAGGAATTGTAGGTTGCATTGCGAAAAATTAAAGTTTTTGACGATGAGATAAAATTAGCAAAAGCCAAAGAAGTAGAACTCAATACACACATGAAGAACTTGGAAACCAAGGTTAAGGCCACACCCAAGAAAAAGAAGAAAGTTCAAGAGGAAGGTACTAAAGAAGAAGTTTTCACAAAACCATCACCTATTCTTACCACAATGAGAGTTGGCATGGTGATGTGGAGATTGTATTTGAAATTTATGTGGCACAAAAATCAGTGGGTGAAGAAAAAGAGAAGGCACAACTCGATTTTAACACAACTTGAAGGTCTCCTTTGAACACATGAAAATTTTGGGAAATCAACTATGTAGTTGTAGACCCCCAACAAGGGTTTACTCCCTTTATCTATAGGAAAAATTTCTCAGTTTCCAAATTAGTCAGTTATTGAGTAATCTTCCACTCTCCTTGGTTAAGCCAATGTCATTTCTAAGTAGTTTTGCTAAAGTACCTCAAGACATGCAAGATCAATTATGTGAGTTCTACATGCATAAATTTACAATACCACACAACTCAACTTGGAATCAAAGAGAAGACATTTCCACAATCCATGATAATTATCTGTAAGAGTTTCTAGATTCGATTGTGTTGAATATTTTTCCTTGTGCTCTCTTATGCTATTTTTCATCTTGATGATGGATCATGTAGTGTGATTCAGAACGTTGATGTAAAAATATTCAACACAATCAAATCTAGAAACTCTTGTAAATGATCAAATTGGAATCTTTTGTTTTATGTTGGAGATATACAGATAAGGGCTTTAATCTCTTATCTAAAAAATGAAAAGGAATGAGGAGAGTTAGCACAAACCTACAAGAAGAGAGAAAAGAGTCACCCACTATATATAAGGGAAGAAGTAGACAAGCCAATACAAATAATTGATGAGTGGATTGAAATGATGGCAAGACGTATAGTTGCAGAGATAGTTCACCAATGTAGACTCTAGGACTACAATAGAATTAAGGATTTGATTGTTGCACATGGAAAGGAAATAAAGGATGCATGACAAGTGAGATGGTCTCAACTCACCCATGCATTAAAGAAGGAGTTTCACTCTATTGACAATTGCATTGCATTGGAATATAGGACAATTAAGTACATCCAAGTAGTAGTGGACACCAAGAATAGTTGGCTTCCCTTAAAGTTTTTGTCACCATTACTCCCTTACCTAGTGCCAGACTGGATGAGAGTGTAGGTGGTGGACTTTGTTAAGGACAGAGAGAGATGAGAGAAGATTATAGGCAAGAAGTGGTTCTACATGACTGAAGGCATAATAGTCACACATGTTGTGGATTACAGGCTTGACGTTCTTTACTATAATAGTCAACTTGCTTGAGGACAAGCAAAAATACAAGGAGGGGGTGTGATGAGTCCATGTTTGGTGTCTTTTTGGGGATGTTTTAGGTTCAATTTTATGATTGTTGCCTCACTTTTCACCCCATACCTATGTTGTTAAAAGTGAAAGATCTTGAAGTCATAGTCATGTCTGGTCTGGTTAGTGTCTAGGTCTAAGTCCTTCATAGGTAGGCTATCCTTGTCGGGTTTCCTTTTCTCTTGCCCTCTCATTTATAAGCCGGGTGGGTTGGTTCAAAGTGTTGTCATGTTGGGTAAGTGATAGTTCCTAACCCGGCAAGGATGTCATGTTTTCATTAATGATCTTCTCAGATGAAGGATGATTGTGAAGCTGTGATCTCCAGGCATATACCGGGGATCTGATGAAAGTCTTCTCACATGACTGATGCAATAACAAGTCTAGCATTTGAAATTTAAGAGATTCACTCCATGGGGCAGTGTATACAATCCAGTTGATAAGACTTCTCTTGTCTTAATGTGTACATTGGTTATAAAAGTAGAGCTTGCAAGTGGAAGGCTTTGATTATAATAAAATTCTGCAAATTTAGAAGATCTCAAGGAACATGAGTAATCTGATATGGTTCCGAAGTGTGATCAAAAGACACATTAGATACAATGATGGTGCATTAAAAAAGATTGCAGTTCGAAGTCAAAACAATGAAGATAATGCAAGGCAGAAAATGGCACAGTGACTACTCCATGCGGATTTCACACCCTCTGCATACATTTTCCGCCAAGAACATCCCTCTGCCAACAGTGCGGTCCACGTGTGCCAAAGACAAAGTGGTCGCATGATCGCATGAATTTAAAACATACTATGTGATCATGCGACAAGGCGAAATGGAAGCTCGGGCAAATGGGAGTGTGTTTTGCTGGGACCCACGAAGGCCAATAGCGCAAGTGCGACGATGAGATGGAATAGTTATTAAATATTGCACCATTCATAGAGCAGTCGCATGATCGCATGAATTTAAAACATGTTATGCGATCATGCGACAATAGAAACTCGAGTCGGTGAATGCGATCAAGTGGGATTGAAGCCACGTGGAGCGGTGGGTCCGAAGGCATTTATACTGTGTGGCGTACTAAAGAAGAATCAACAGAGGTCGCAAGATCGCAAGACTGAGAGAACTGTCTTGCGATCATGCGAGATCTTGGCACGTGTTTCGGTGGGCCCTGTTTCTCAGCGGGACCTGAGTTATGACATCGGATTGATGGTTCAAATCACCCAAAGTTTCGATCCGATGATGGTCGGTATTTTGCGATGGAAAGATGCCTGAAAAATAACCAATGCGACATAGTGAGATCTTGACACCTGTCGTATTCTCCTGCATAGCTCTGTGGGCCCGAGAGATTTCGTCTGCGGTTGTCATGCCTTGTGCATTAGTTGTTTGCTTAACCGCTTTGCAACTCTTAATGAATCTGTGGTTGCCGCTTTCCCTGAATGATGTCATGTTATCTTGGCGGGAAAGCGGGATAAAGACACGTAGCAATTCTGTGTCCGATGAGAAAAGACAAAACGGTTGACAACAACAAGCGTTCCCAAGATCCTTCCACATGTCCAGGTGGGACCGAAGATGCTTAGAGTTGACCAATCATAGAGCGGTCGCATGATCGCATAGATTAAAATATTGCTAAGCGATCATGCAACAATGGGTCCCATGCAGATAGAGAGGTCTGGTGGTTGGCAGGTGGATATTCAATGAAAAGGAGAAGGAAAGAGGAGTAGTCGCATGATCGCATAGATTAAAATATTGCTATACGATCATGTGAGATTGTGCCACGTGTCGTCAGCTACAGTCCAGCGCACATCAAATGATAGAGCAGTCACATGATCGCATGAATTTAAAACATGCTATGCTATCATGCGACCATGGAAACTCAGGCCAGTGAATGCGATCATGCGGGATCATGCCACGTGTACTCGCTCACTTAGTGTCTGATACGATGTGGCGAGATTCAAGTGTTTAATGAAGCACATGCTCTAAGTTGAGGAACTCGCATACATAAAATTGACGGTTGGAAACATAGCAAGGCCGAATGAAGTGTAGCTCAATGCCATGAAACGTGTTCATCAGTATTTGAATTATAAAATGAACTGCAGAATTTAAGTTTTAATGGAAGATGTTGGTTCGATGGATAATGATAAAGTAGACAATGAGAGCCTTGAAACGAAGTGTCATAATTCTGATGTCTGTTCCTATTCCTATATCTATTATTGGCTTTCCAAATTCTTTTGTTAAAGATGTCCTTTCTCGGTGCCTAGTCTTTCCAAATTCTGGAAGTTGAAATACTTGGCATTCTCATGGAGGTTGTGTATTGTAAACTCTATATATACTGTTGTAAAAGTAAATACAAAGGTGGGCAAAATTGTTGGTGTAAGAGACTTGATGTTGCAGAGTCAATTGAAGGGTGTTTTATGTCAATGATTTTCTGTTCCATTTAGTTAGAAATTGTTGATTCTATGATTCTTTCTTTTAATCCGAATTACAGTAGGAAGGAAAGGATGTTTCATTCCTTTGTCATGAGGATATGAATAAACCACAGTAGGATGTGCTTTGGGATATTCGGGGAAGGATTCATTAGAAGTTTTTAATCATTTCATTTACATTTCTGTAAGTAGATGCTGAGCATATAAATTCATAGGATTTGTGAGTTTGCTACTTGGTTTTAGATTTGAGAGCTTTTCCTGCCTGGGTTAAGTCCTGTTTAGGCTTAATTCGGTTTGCCTCTTCTGCTCTCAGGTTAAGAGCATACCCCGGGTTAAATTTAGGAGCAAAACATAATTCATTGCATATCATTCCATAAGGGAGTTGTACCTTCCAATTCAGAGAAAAGCTAGCAATCATAAAGCGGCTTTTCAACTGTTGTATTCAGATATTGTTCATAGTTTGGGCATTAAGAGTTATTATCATAAGAAATAAGAAAGGACAAATCTGTTTACTAACAATGATATATTAGAAAAATTCTCTAAGACTTGATTATACTTGAGTACATTATGATGATCAGAGTTGTATGATTTCCACAATCCATATCAATGCTAAGAAATTTTTCTACGATTTGATGTGCAGAAAATTTTAACATCAACATTTCGGATCACACTTTGTGATCGGAAACGTTGATGTCAAAAATTTCTTTTCTCCTCATGTTCTCTTTCATCCCGATGATGGACCACATAGTTTGATGCATGGTTAATGTAAGTTTGCAAGTTAATCTCTTGTTTGGTTACGGTAGGTTTAGTTAGTTAAGATTCATGTGGTAGACCTTTTACTAATTAGTTAATTTTTAGTTAGTTTTGTTAACGTTGATTCTATCATGTGCAACCACTCTTTACCTGCAACCAAAGCTGCCTATGTTAGGATTAGTATAAGATGCTTGAATGTACTTATTTCAATTATGTTATGTATTTTGGTAGGTGTTAGATTGACCATGCTGCACATATAGTGCAGTTGCCATCTAAGAAGATATATTCCTAGTCGATAATTAAATGAGTTTCCATTCTAGGATGAAATGTTATTTAATCGAAGATTAGTTGCTTTATTAGAATAGTGTATTGTGTTATCTACACTTACCAATCACCCTTAATGAAAACCAATCAAGTATCAAATACAACTTTAAATTAATTTTGTTTTTAAGAAAGTGTTGAGATAAATGGTAAAAGTAAATGGAAAGGTAAGGATTGATAAAATATAATGAACAACTTAAATAGAAAAGTAAAGTTTGTATATTAATGTAAATAACAAATGATTGATAATAATGCTAAATTGTTAAGAGATGTATCTATCCAAACTTAAGGAGAAAGGGCAACTACATTAGATAATGCAACACATGTCAAAATCAACATCTAATGACCAAAGATCATTTATGTAAAATCTATGGATATGATCTGCAGATTTAAGGGTCATTGGCCTTGTTTGCCCGATTTACATTCTAGGATTTCCAAGCATTGGGAGCCCCTTATCATCGGTATAGTCCACATATTTCCTATGGCTAAGGGTTTTTTTGTTGCTAAATTTGAAAATGCCGTGGATAGAAATACGATTCTGTGTGAAACATTTTTCAGCTGGGATGGTCGCTTCATGCTGATGCTGAAACCTTGGCATCCCGACTTCTCATCATCTTCTGAATCTTTTAATAAGCTGCCCATCTGGGTTAGGCTGCCTAATCTTCCCCTCCATCTGTTGGTTGATTCTCTTCTCAAAACTGTGGGGGATACTATTGGGGATTTTATTTTGGTGGACGAGAAATCTTTTGACTTGTTTCTCTCCACTTATGCCCGCATTTTGGTGGATTTGGATATCTCTAAAGGTCTTCCTGTAGAGATCAAATTCTTTACTCCTAATGGTAGAAGTTGGATTCAACATTTGGACTATGAAGGTCTCCCCCTTCAGATGCAGAAGATGCTTTAAGACTGGTCATGTTTCAAACCATTGTGATCTTCATAAATTTAAAAGGACTGCCTCGTGGTGGTAGGGTGTCTCTTCTCAGCACTATACAGTGGAGAAGGTGTCTTCACCTCAGAGCTTTTCGTAGGTGGTTGAGCAGGTTCGCCCTGTGTCTTCTCCTCTTCCTAGTTTCGTTCCTGTTGCTGGAGCAACTGTGGGTGATGTTGCTCCTCCTTCTTCACCTGCATGTGTGCGGGTTCCTTCTGATTCGTGTGTGGTGGTTCCCCCTTCTGTTGGTGCTGGGTTTGCTCCTACTGGATCTTCTCCAGGGTTAGCTACTGGGTCTACTCCTGCTGGAGTCGTCCCTCTCTTTGACTCTGGTTCTCAGTTGGCTGCTTTAGTGCAGTGTGTTGCCCCCTCTGGGGGGTTTGTTTTTACTGTTTTGGATTCGTTGGATTGGCAGAATGCTACTGCTAAGGTTGAAGAAGGTTGGATCAAGGTTAAAGGTAAACATTCCAAGAGATCTTTGCCTTCTTTTGATATGACCCTTCGGTCCCATCAGAAGGGTGCTAAAGGAAAATCCTAAATCTTGGGGCTTTCTTTTGGTTGGGCTTGTGTGGAGCTCAACTTGAGCTTTGTTTGTTCTAGGTTGTGAGAGCCTGTTGTTAAAACCCTTGTTTAGGTCTTGACCCATTCCATTTTGTGGGTTGTCTTTGTCTGTCTTTTGAGTCCTTCTTGTAAAGGGTTTTGGGTCCCTTCAAAACCTGTTTTCCATAATCTAAAAAAAATAAATCTATGGATATGATCGATTCAATTGTAGCCCTTTCAATCTAATTTGTTCAAACACACTAGTTGTTGCCCTTTTCTAAATGATTTAAACTCAAGACGTGACAACCAATATCACTTTATAAAATCTATAATTATGATTGATTTAATAGAAGTCCTTTCAATCTTATTGTTCAAAGATAAATGATAAAAACATATGTACTTCTCCAAATGCTTTCTACTAAAGAAATGCTTACTATCTTATAAATATGTCCTAGTACAAAAACTAAACCATTCACCTTCCAATGAAGGAGCTCTTTGAGCTACTCTATAAAAAAGACAACAAGGAAGTTATGTAGATCTAAGCATAATTTGTTTGCTAATGTGTGTGTGTGTGTGTGTGTGAGAGAGAGAGAGAGAGAGAGAGGAATTCACATAGTCTTTTTCAAACCCAACTACACTATCTCATCTAAAGGAGGACAAGAGGAAATGTGAGTAATATCAATTTTGAATCTAATTTGGTGCCACAAGGATGCAAAAAAAATTGATTAGCACAAGAATGTGAAATAAAATTTGTATGTCCCAAAATAGATCATGAAGATAGATAGATAACGATTTGAGTCATAAAATAATCATTTAAAAATGAATTAAATGCACAAATAAATAGTTTGCCAACCATAAAATATGTCCTTTGCAACTTTTATTATGATCTAAGTATTTGGTTTTCATATACCTAATCTATGACCACCTTTTAGAAAAGACCACAACCTTTTGGAAACCCCCAACTATCAGACCCCGAAAGATTTGAAGATAAGTAATCTAAGACTTCAAAACATAAAAAAATAATTCAAAAGAAAAGATAATCTTAACTGACTAATTGGTAAAAATAAATTTTACAATATGATAATGGTTAGGTAGATAGAATAAAACATATATTATTTTGAAATGAATCATCCTCTATTGTGAGAGCTTGAATTAAAAATTCTTGAAAATGCAAAAATATCCCATTTCAACGTTGTGGGGGAACGATTTGTCCCCCTAAGTAGAGTCCAAATTAATATTTGCCAAAATAAAATAACATATATATTATTATTTATTCCATAAAACTTTTTCACAAATAGGAAGTTCTCACACAGGTGCATAATTGCTAGAATATTCTCCCACACGTCTACAAGGGCAGTAGGGCCCACAAACATAACACTACACTCGTACGGCGTATAAACTATATTATACGTCTTCACCCAATACCACGTACACCTATACTTATACGTCTTCACCCAGTACGACGTATATACCTATAATTATATCTTTAAAGACTCGGTACACACATATACCCTTTTAATACTATCAGAATCGAAAACTCACGAAAACCCCCAAATTTCCTACATCTCTACAGAACAGTAAAACACAGACAACAATCGATCAATCAGATTGCAAGGACGAGGCCGGGCATCGATTCTCCGTCAGATTTGCCCAGCTTGCTCTGCCACAGAGGGCTGCAAACGGAGGATTTTCCAGTCGATGACGAAGAAGCAGCAGGCACGTTGAAATCTGTGACGACCAGAGAAGTATTGAAATACTCACGAACTTCCGTAGCTATCCCATTTTTCACAGTCCAGACGTGAACCCAATAGAGGGATTCGCTCAGACGGCCTTCTACAAAGACCTTGTCTCCAACCGCGGTTAAATTATCCGGCAGAAATGAGAAGCGCGTATGACGAGAAAGGCCGGTTAGCAAGCGCATCAAATACTCGCAGTCGGGAGGGCCGTGGAACCACCACTCCAAATCAGGGGCCAAAATGCTCTGCACTGCCCGTGCGTTGCCTGAGCTTAGCGCATCGTATAGCTGGCGTATCGCCTCTTCGTTCTGGCTCTCCAGGATTGGTTTTGAACTAGCCAGATCTTGATTGGGGGGGATTCGAACCTGGGACTTTGAAGAAAACAAGGGTTTTAACAAAAGATTGAAAGGTAAGGATAAATGAAGCAGAATGAATAAGATGGGGAGGGAGGGTATTTATAGATCGGGCGGCAGATCTGTGGGGTAGGTGAGCGCGTGATTTTCAGCAGGATGACAGCCGGGACGCACACGCTTTCCTCTTTGAAAACCTCGCCATTCAAAGTAGATCTGGATGAATTCCAGGCGGGTGACTTTCTTGGCTTCTTCGTTGGACCGGCGCCAAATTTATCGGACGGCCATTCAAAAATTGGAAGTTTTTCCACCGACGGTGTACATGCACTCCGAGTTTCCAGGTATGAATCGGGACCTTACACGTCTGTAATTTCAGGTTATTTAGTGAACGCCATTAAAGTTAGCCTTTGCCTTTTCTCATTGAAAGCTCGCTATTCGAGTAGGTATATCCGATGAATTCTGCGCAGGTCACTTTCTTGGTTAATTCGTTGGACCGGCGCTAAATTTATCGGATCGCCATTGAAAAATTGGGAGCTATTGCACGAGACGGTGTACATTCATTCCAAACTCTCTGGAACGTAGTCCGAGTACCCATGAATGAATCTGGACCTTACACGTCTGAGATTTCAGGTTGTTTAGAGAACGCCATCAAATTTAACCGTTGCCGTCCCAAGCTTTGAATGCACCGTCATAAAATTAGGAAGTCTTGGAATAGACGTATATATTTGACCGTTGATGTGTATTCGTCCAATCACCAAGCATTCCAACATAGACAAAGCAACGTTCAACATAAATATTTAATTCATGGCTGGTATTGACGTATCCATTAATACAAATTGTTATAGAAAGGGCAGAAGTGTTGGAAAATTTAATGCCAACATAAATAATAATAATAACAAGGAGTTTTTGGACTTCCGGTCAAAATTGAAATTGTTCGACAATAGCTCATATTTGTCCTTATCCAGCCGCAATGG
Source organism: Chamaecyparis obtusa (assembly GCA_027943335.1). Classification (NCBI taxonomy): domain Eukaryota; kingdom Viridiplantae; phylum Streptophyta; class Pinopsida; order Cupressales; family Cupressaceae; genus Chamaecyparis; species Chamaecyparis obtusa. Next base: position 15,762 of record BSBK01005400.1, read on the forward strand.
GGGAAACCACCTGCCCTACAATCTCTCATGGATGACTTTCTGAGCATTTCCCACTTGCACTCATCGTGTTGTGATGTCTTATTTCTTTAGATTCCTCCTATTTACCTTGTCTTAATCTTCAATTTCCAATTTTAGTAACACCGTTAGAATTTGCACCTCCCCTTTATTTTTAAAATTTCAACTGACAAAGTGAAACATCATTTACTTTCTAACATTCTTTCATTCTGATGATGGATCATTGAGTATGATCTGAAACGTTGATGGTAAAAATATTGTGACACAATCATACCCATATATATTAATGCACTATTATAATGGATTGTAGAAATCAGTTGTCTCTAAACATTAAAATTGTTTTCTATAATTAGAGTTTCTATCTCCTCCTACCCTAGCTCTCATAATGTAGCTCACCTCACTCCCTAGATCCTAACCATAGTGCACCATCACAATGTGCACCTTCTTTCTATTTTAAAACCCTAGCCAACAACATTGAAACATTAAAATCACTTTCTATGATTGTAGGTTGTACCCCATGATCTCTAATGGATGATATTCTAAGTTTTCGCTCTTGCACCCATCATATTGTGAAGTTTCTCTTTAGATTCTTCCTATTTACCTTGCCTTAATCCTCAAATCCTAACCTCGTGTACCATTAGAATTTGCACCTCCTTTCTATTCTAAAACTCTATTTAACAAAGTGAAACATTAAAATCATTTTCTACAATTATAGTTTCCATTTCCTCCTACCCTGGCTCTCCAAATGTAGTTGTAGACAACAGAGATTGCTAATGGAGAAAGGTTCACATTTGATTAGTATGCCACAAACCTACAAGAGACCACTGTCCAATAATCTCATCTAAGAGATGATCAAGGAGGAAGGGTGATGACAATTTATTTGAAATGATATATGAGATATTATAATTTTTTATTTTAGTGAATAAACTAATATATTATTTTCTCTTTGTTGAATCCACAAAAAACAAGATTTCTACCATTGGAAAAAAAGCTTAGAAAGTTAAGAATGGAGAATATAAGGCACTTCCAAAACAAATATTCAATGTGGGTGGGATCTCCATTTACTTGACATTCACATCCTCAAAGGAATAATTAATCTATTGGGTTGACTTATATGGTGTAAGACCAATACTAAAAAAATTTCTATCCTAAGAGTTTATCCTTCAACATTTGTGGAATTGAACTCAAAATCCCTTGTGTCTACTATCAAAATATTGGTCTACGACTTGAAAGATCAATCCATTGATTACTTGAACAAACTCAATGTATGTTTCAACTATTGCATGAACATCATCTAATTTGGAAATGCCAAGTTATAAAACCAAAACAAACTCACCTCAAAATGACATGCCTCATAGTTAGGCTTGCTTTCAAATGATCTAAGCTTCAATATCATCAAACCAAGTTTATCTTTCTTCCTTATCTATCCACTCTTCTTTCCTTCACTTGCATCCCTCCAATAACCCCTCCTTACCCTTGCACTACATCATCACTCCCCTCTTATCTTCCTAATTCAAATGTTGATGGCCTCATCTTCATCCTTGTTAACCAGTAACCCAAAATCCTCCATAATAGGGATCCTATCCTTGATCACAATCAATGCATAATAAAAAGCATAAGGAACGTGATGGATAAGCTAGTTTTCCAACCTTATGCCAAGACCAACCTATCCTCCTTTACTAAACCACCCCTTGGATCACTTAGCCCCTTGGCCCAATTCTAGATCTCCACCCAGTCTCACCCCACTTAAGGTCCTCTAACAAAAAACTAGATAATATAGCCATGGACAAGGAATATGCTATCCTAGTGATCAAGCTACTCCTACTTTTTTTAAAATTAAATTACGGAATATTTTGTTAGGATTAGAAGACAAAAATTTAACAATTACATGCAAATATAATCAATAATGTACAAGAGTAAAGCACACATAAGTGGGACAAGAAGACACAAAGATTTAGCGTGGTTCACCCAATCTTGGGCTACGTCCACCAAACAGAGTCCAATCTTATTATCTAGTAATTTCAGCCTGTTACAATTGCAATACCCTTACAACTCAATACCACTGAAAGAAGCTATGAAATTCTCATATATTGAGAAAACCTTAACCCTAAGCCATTATAACTAGACTTATGTCGGTTAAGAAGTTAACTCTAAAAACACTTGATGAGTCAACTTAGGGAAAAGGTTGACAAGTCAATCTAGGAAATTTTTTGATGTGTCAACTCAAAAATGTTTGATGAGTTAACATAAATTTTAATCCCACGATAAATGAAAAGTGTACAGTACTTGCCTGACCAGTCACCACAAACCAACAATCTTCTACTTGGAGACTGATCAGGCTCCACACTAAGAAACCTCCCACTTGGAGACTGATCCTGTAGCAACATCACTACTCCTAAGGCTCTCACTGGATTGACCCACCCTAGACTCCGCTATTCTTTTTATTGTTTTCAATTGTGAAGACCAATTGAAGCTGAATAGGAGTTGAACTTCTATCTTATCACTGCCTTTGTAAATATATCCGTTGGATTTTCATCTGTATGTATCTTTTCCAGCTTTAACTGTCCATTATCCAATACTAACTGAATAAAGTGATACCTCAACTGTATGTGTTTGGTCTTTGAATGCAAGACACAATTCTTTGCAAGATGGATTACACTCTGACTATCTGTAAACAAATAATTGTCAGTCTGTGATTTTTCCAACTCTTCCATAAAAAATTGAAGCCATATCATCTCCTTAGCTACCTCTGTAGCAGCAACATACTCTGCCTTTGTAGTGGATAAAGCAACCACCTTTTGTAGTCGAGAAATCCGACTCACTGTTGTCCCACCAACAGTAAATACATAACTTGTGGTACTCCATGTGGTATCTAAATCCTCTACCAAATCTGAGTTAACATATCCTTTTAAATCGTAATGAGAGCCTCTGAAATATAAACAATTATTGGATGTACCTCTCAAATATCTGAGAATCCATTTTACTACAATATTCCAATGCTCAACTCCAGGATGACTCATATACCCGCTGACAACTCCTACAACATATGCAATAGTTGGCCTAGTGCATACCGTGACATACATCAAACTGCCTATAGATAAGACATATGGTGCCTTGGACATTTTGTCTTCCTCCTCTTGTATCTTTGGACACATCTCTTTAGTCAATTTCAAATGACTAGGAAAATGTGTGCTAACAACTTTTGCATTTTCCATATGGAATCTTTGCAACACCTTTTCAACATAATTAGCCTGAGATATAGTCAATTTATTGTTCTTTCTATCTTTGCAAATTTTCATTCTTTCTATCTCTGCAAATTTTCATACCAAAGATTTATAATTTTACTGCCCCCAAATCTTTCATAGCAAAATAATGTGCTAACTGTTCTTTCAACTCCTTAATGTGATCCATGTTAGACCCTGCTACTGTGTGATCAAAAGTGTGACACACTTCTATGAACCATTATACTTGAGAGAATCCATGAAGAGGAGAGCTCAAGAAGCGACTCATAGCTTCCTAGTCGAAGTGAGTTTAATCCTTCTCATGATGCTCATCAAATTGGCATAGAGGATTAGTAACTTGACTACTTCAAAATGGAAGATTCAAAGTGCAAGAATGAAGCTAAGATGCAAGATTAATAAGCTAGAATGAAAGATTAAGCTAAGAATGTATGCAAACAACTAGTAATCTGGAATGATGATGCAAGAGTTATTCTATGAAGCAATGCAAGAAAAGAAACTAGAGTAACAATGCAAGATTAAGCTAGAAATAAAGCCAAGCTAAGAATTCAAATGACAAGATTATTCTAAGAAAAATGCAAGAAAGCTAGAATGTAATAATGCGAGATAACAAGATGCAACCCTTGAGCCAAGGAAGAGCTTTCTTTTAAAGAAATTGCCTCAAGAATGAAGGGTGGAGATTAAGAGGCAAAAGAATGAGTGAATGAGATGAAGAGGCAAAATGAGATGCAAGGTTAGGTAGAAATGAGTGGTGAGGATTAAGAGGCAAAAATAGATGTTAGGTAAGATAAGACAAAATAGCATTTGCAAGCACAAATCCCTTTTAATTGCTAATTAATCAAGATTAAATGGGTGCACACATGTGAATGTGTTTTTTTAATAAAAGTGTAGGAGCTTTATATTGAAAGCAATGTTTTAGCAATTAAATAAATATGTAAGCTCTATAAATTAGACCAGAGTATAAGTTTGATATAAGATTTTTAATATTTGATTTAATTATGCAAAGGGGATTTTACGGGTTACTTTGCATAATGATGCTTAACAAAGAGACGATTTGATCAAAAGGGGGCTCAAGTCCTACTAGACCAATTTTAGGTGATTACATTTGTCCCTCTTTGACTAATGTGTGAGCAATTTGGAAACACATTGAGTCAAAGAATGATAATGTCAAGGATAGTTGATAGAGATCAGATTCTGAACCTGATTGAACAAAGACCGATAAGAAAGATGACAGTATCCAACCTGATATGAAGCGATGAGACTGAATATCTATCCAAGGAGATTGAGATAGCTAATCATTTGAGAGACAATACCAGATTGATATGGGTCTTGATGAACCTGATATGCCCCAAGAGATCAAAAAGATATTTTTCTGAGCGAACTGATATGAAGCAATGAGAACACTCTTTTAGAAATGAGATGTGGAGAATCCCAACTTGATATGAAGTGATGAAGCTGAGATGCCCCGAGCAATGATGTTTACTCCTGATTGACTTGATCGATTTAAGATTTGGTTTAATTACTAGATTTACAGATTAGGAGATCTAATTGACGAAAAGATTACTATATTGTCATGCCCCCTCAGGATTGAAAGCGAAATGAGGTACAAGGGGCAAAGATAAGCCTCAGAAGCCCAAGAGAAGAAGGTGGAAGCAAGCAAGAAGTGATAACATCAACAATAAACTAAATTTGATAAGATTTGGAATTTTGATTTCAATCCCGAAAATAAGATCAAAGATAAAGATTTGCAGTCAAATACCTCGACAAAGAGGAAGGAGGAACTGAAAAGAAAGCGTAGCTCAAGGAAACTAGAAATGCAACCATAGAATGAAATGGAGCTTAAGAATGACAATGCAACCTAAGACCTTTGGAGTAGTCCAATCACCGATCTTATAGACCATTAGTTTTTATTATTTGAGTGTTTGGGACATCGGAGGTCAGTACAACCTTCATTGGTGTGAGGGCGACCATGAAGATATAAATACGACCATATCAGATGAGATGTAGGAAACACACATAAGCATCGAGACATAAGCGTCGAGATGACCTGAACATGGTTTTCAAGTTAATGTTGTAAGATAACACTCATATCGAAGCACAAGCTGCCAGAATAATTAAGAGTGTCGTCGTACGTGCTACACACAAGCAACAGACAATGAGATAATTCCAACCTCACCTAAGTGTCCAAATAAAGGTTGAAGTATGTGTGGCGTTCTAATTGTGATGGAGGCTCTTATCACAAACACCTAGTTTATTAGACAACTTAGGATTATTGAAATCACACAAGCAGCAGAAATCAAATAAAATATGTTATGCACCTAGTCGTGAATCTCTAGTCAAGTAGACATCGTCAAGTGGCCTTAGAAGACATCACAAGCAAAAATCAATGATAACAAACAACACACAAGAAAATAGTTCAATATATCTCAGTCATTTTTCAGTTTTCTAGGATGTAGGTTGGTGCTAGGCATTAAGGAACACCTTTGTGCTTGTGTTAAAGTGCAAGTGTGTGGTGAAAGATAGTGCAAGATTCAATATGTGTTAAGAAACACAATGAAGCCCAGTTTGGTAGTGTTAAGAAACACTGAAGGATTAGGGTGTTGAGAAACACCAAGGAGTGTGTTAGCGATAAAGTGTCCATCGAGAAGGATTGATAAACTGACTCAAGTTAATCTCAAAAGGTCGACCAAGTGATAAAGCAATGACAACTCAGATAGGAGTACGATTGCTCCCAGATGACGGACAAGGATTGAGGACAAGACTTAAGACAAGTTCTCGCCCAAGATGACACAAGGAAATGAAAAGCAAGATGGATGAAGGGAGACAAAAGCTTAGCCATGTGTTGATAGATGGAGCACTGATTACAAGTGACACATGTTTGCCAGGTTTTCACCACTTGGAGATTATTTCTATTTTTGCTACCAAGGTGCTTGCTTCCAGGTTGCTACCAAGGCGCTTGTTTCCAGGTTTTCACCAAGGCACATTTTCTCTTTTTCATTTTTTTTTTTGTTCTTTTTCATTTTTTTCTTTTTTTGTATTTTTTTTATATTTGATTTTTTTTGATTGATGCATCAAGGCGCCTATTTCCAGGTTTTCACCAAGATGATCATTTTTTCAAGATAATTTATAATTTTTAAGATTTTTTTCAGAACTGTTTATGCTTTTTAATTTTTTTAGGATCATAGATTGTTGTACAAGAAGCAAAGTATCTAGTTGTAGAGTCATTGCAGATGAAGAGCATTGAGAGGCTCTTTAAGGACATTGCTTGTAGAAGTGACCAGTTGAGAAGCTTCAGAACCAGATGTTGTAGTAGTGATAGGAGGATCCGACCAGTAGTGCCCAACTGTCAAGAATTTCATTGTCAAGGAAGGGCCATTCGAATGAGATCTAAAAATACCCTCATGGACCCCTCTTAACGCTTTGTCACATTTCTCACGTTCTAAATCTCTAGGGAGAGTACCATCGAGACTTCTCTTAAACAAGTCATTAACAATGAGTAGATACCAGTGTGCACTTTTGGGAAGGCGATGATGGAATTGAGAGTGTGAAGTATGATAGGTAATGTTGGTGGAGTGGAGTGAGGAATGAAGTGAGTCATAAGAAGAAGATGACAACATTTTGCTTTTATGTCCAAGTCTTTTAACTTGGGAATCCACATAACCTTTGACTTTTTTTTCTTTGAGATGCTTTTGAGCGCTATTCTTTTATGATGGATCTAGGAATCCATATTTTCTTTGAGTTTCTTCTTTTCTTTGAGGACCCTTGTGGTCTCTTGAATATTGCTTTTTTCTTTGTAGTCACATGTTGATTAGATGGGACATGGTGACCTTTAGATAAAAGTCCCTTTAGATAAAAGTGGATTCTTATATTTTTGATTTTCATGTTGCATATCCAAGTTACTTCTAGAAGACTCAGGAATTATGGATGAATGAGGCTGATACAATTATTTTAGATGGAGAGATGGATGGAAAGTGGGCCAGCCACTTAGCTCAGGAAGGGGGAGGGGTAATGAGTCAATAGGTTCAAGTGCAAAGACACCGGTATCATCCTCATCGTTCATGGATGAATCAGATAGATTAAGAAAAGTATCCTCCATAGAACGTTGTCGATCATGAGTCGTCCTAGAAGAGTCAGAGGAGTGTAGAGGAGTATTATGTGAGTCTAACTGAGATGGTTGATTCTGAGAACTAGGTCCCTCTTCAATTGGCAGGAGTGCATGAATAGGAACCAACTCAATTCTAGATCTTCCTAAATTCCATGAAGCTGTAACATGATGAGGTCTTATATACCCATGATTTGTCAGATTAGCTGAAGTGTTGCTTTGATTAGATGGCCTAAGAACCATAGGAATAACTTCCATAGAAGGATGGAAGGGATCTTCATCATCAGCTTGATCTTGAGAATTAGAGATTTCTCCTCTTTCAAAGTTTGTAGTAGGAGCATATCTATGTATAACATCAACTGGTATTTCCATAGTAGCATCTGATAAGGAGTCCCACTCATATTCATTTGAGTTTGTTTCACTATTGTGATACTACTTGATGTAATCAGTTAGGGACATAGTAGGAGGTAAATTTTCTTCATTTCTATCATCGGTCACAGGAAGTGTACTCTTAGTAGCATGAGCTTTCTTAGTAGCAGGAGTAGTAGAATAGTCCAGAATAGGCATACCCCGAGGCATATCCAAGATATGGGAGACATTGGCTTGTTTCCCCCAATCAGGATTTGTGTGATTGGAGTCAGTGGTATGTTCAACAGTAGCAGTAGTAGTAGTTTGTTCAGTAGTTTGGATGAGATCCTCTTGGTTAGGGCTAGGGTCATGCTCTTGATAAGCTTGAGAAGGTAGATAAGGCTCTCCCTGATAGTCTAGATTAGAACTCTGAATATGCAAGAGCCTTTCATATGTCATAGACTGGATTTCTGCTTCTTCCTCATCATCTGAGTCCTCATATGCATTAGTGCTACTGCTAGGTTTGCTAAGCCTACATCCATGATAACCAACACCAATTTTGTCCTTGGGATTTTTGAGTTCAGCATGTAATGGTTCAAGAAGACCTTTGCCTTTTCCAAGAGGACTCTTTCCATTATTTCCCATCCTCTGCATAAGTTGATAGCCCATACCATACTTTTCAGGTGAGATGTCAATTTGTTTATCTTTTTGTTCAGGTTCTTTTCTCTTGTAAAGTAAGGTAGCACTTTCATCCCTTTCCAGCTCTACGAGAATTGTAGCTTTAATTATTACAATACCTTTATGGATAATAGGTGTTGTAACTAATGGAGATGATTTTCCATGATATTTTGAAGAGTGAGAAAGTGTCCACTTGATAGGTTCCCATACCAGTCGGTCTGACAAGTATTCTTTTTCCATGATTTGATAAAGCTGTCTTTTTTGATTTTTCAGGAGGTGATCCTTCTTTGTTATGAGGAACCATTTGATTTGATTGTTTAGGACTGTTATAGGCACATGTTGAATCTGCAAGAAAGATAATCTCAATTTCGTCATGAGGGATTTTTATGCAGCGATGATATGTCGAAGGTACTGCTTGCATTGCATGGATCCAAGGATGACCCAAGAGTATATTGTATGCCAAGGGAATATCCAAAACTTAACAAATGACATCCTGATGAACATGACCTACCCGAATAGGCAAGACTAACAGGCCTTTAGAAGAACGTTCATCTTCATCGTGTGCTTTGATCATTATTTTATGTTAGGGATCAACAACATGCTCTGAGAAACCGAGAGCTTTAACTAGTTTAAAGGTACAAATGTTCAAATCTACGCCTCCATCTATCAAAACATGCTTAACTCGAAATTGATGGATGGAGACTTCAATTTGGAGAGGCTGATTATGGGGATGACTAACATATGTGTCATCATTTTCAGAGAAAGTTAGATAAGACAGTGAAGCGAGGTGACTGACCATGGACTGGAACTTGTCTATGTCTTTAGGAACGTTTGCTGCAAGATGGGCTTGATCAAGAATCTTTCTATGAGCATGAGAGATTTGTAGGAGCTCAAGTATCAAGATTTGAGCTGAAATGCATTCAAGTTGATTAATTGGATTAAGATCCTGTACATCTGATATGATAGCTGGTTGCGTTGTTAAGGTTAATATTTGCTTAGAAGTAGAGGAGGAAGACGAAGCTTCTCTTGAAGATTGATTTTCTCTTGAGAGCAGGTGACTGCATTAGACGATTTAGCTTTAGCTTTTCCTTTAGTGTGATCAGAGGATTTAATCATGTTGATCACATTGCCATTATTAGAATAGGTCTAAGCAACCTTGTTATCCTTTGCCTTGGAAAATTCCTCTTTTTCAAATTTAGGAAAAGGCTCCTTGAAACCTTGTGATCATTGTTAGCTTGTGGGGGATCAACCACAATAGTCCCATTATCAATTAGATCTTGAATGAGATTTTTGAGTTTCATGCATTCATTAGTCTTATGGCCTTAAAAGTCTTGCTGGTCATATGACTGGAAAACTGACCTATTACGATGATAATCACAATAGTGGTTGTCATTCCACCATTTAGGCTTGATCTTGGGATTGTAGGGTCTTGAGTTGTCAAGCAAAGTAATAATCTGATTAGCTAAAAGTGTCTTCAGAGCATTTTCAAGCAATTCTCCAAGAGGAGTGAAGTTTCTCTTAGGCTTAGAAGCCCAAGGCTTATCAGTTTTAGCTTTCACAATAGTAGATAGATTGAACACTTGCTCTTTAGCAGTTGTAGACTGTGAAGTTGTAGCCACGATTCTGTCATTGATGACATCCTTAGTCTTGTTCTAGAATTTATTCTTATCTTTGTTATGTTGGTTGCTAGAAAAGGATTTGGATTGAAGAGTGATATCGCCCTTATGAACAAGGACGTCCTCTATGCGAATAGATAGTTCAACTAGTTTATCAAATGAAGTGTGAGTTTGCATCTGTAATGCATAATTCATTTAAGGAACTAGAGAGTTGATGAATATGTCTATCTTTTCGGCCTCAAGAATCTGTCAAGGATAGCGCAAGTATAGCTTTCACCATCTTTGAAGGAAAACCACAAAAGAATCACCTTGACGTTATTTGATGTTGCAAAGATCAAGCATGGTGATAGCATGTTGGATATTTTAGGAGTATTGCTAAATAAATATTTGCACTAGCTAGCTAGTCAAAAGAATTGAGAGGAGGAGATAGTTTAGTAAACCACTCCATAGCTTGACCACTAAGACTCCTAGGAAAGAGTCTCACAAGATAAGTGGGTTCATGCAAGAACTCCATGCTAAGTGCGCAAAACTCTTATGTGATCGGGAGGGTCTTTGCTACCATCATACTTTTCATATTTAGGAAACTTAACCTTTCGAGAAAAAGGCAACATGTGTAGATCCTTGTCAAAAGGAAATGAGCAAATAGCCTCAAGATAAAAAGATGTGCTTGGTTGTTCTTTCTCTTTTTCCAAGAGTTGCATATGTTTCATCATGTCTTCCATCTGTTTCCTCATGATTTCTATTTCAGATGGTTCTTCCTTCTTGATTAAATTATCAACATCAAAGTTGTGCGGTAGCTTAACTCCTTGTGAGGCTAGATGCAAGAGTATTGATCTTTGTTTTAATTTAATGAAAACTTCATGAGTCTTTGTAAGCATTCATCATACTAAAACTATAAGATGTCTTCCTCAGTTATTTCATTGTTTGAATCACCACCTTGTGAGAAATATGATCCATGTCTAGTGTGGCGAGAGCCATGTTGTAAACCATGTCTAGAGTTGGGAGGCTCTTGGTTGTTTTGTCCAAAGTGTTTATCACCCAATTGTTTTAGGAATTCCCCAATCCTCTTGTTTCATTCTTCCATGTTTGGAGTGTAAGAAGCACTATGAGCCAACCTAGGAGAGGATAGAGTAGATTCGCTAGAGATGTTAGCAAAAGGTTTGAAACCCTAAGATATAGGACCTTCTTTAGTTGAGATGCCAAAGATAGCTTTGAGTTGTTTTCCTTCACGGATCTAAGATCTAGTTGTGACTGACAATGAAAGAAGATTGCCGAAATCCAAATAGGATTACTTATGATGACTTGACTTTCAAGCTAGGTAAGTAAAGATGTTCACTTGTCCAAAGTGCAAGAGTGTAAGAGATATATCAAAGATAACTTGTCACAAAATGTCCAAGCTATAGGGAGATCCCTATGTACGACACTTGTGAACAAGGAAGAGATTGGATAGAGCACCCAAGAAAGTTAATCAAAGAGATGATGGACAAGTGAGCATTCTACTAGCCAAGCATGTAGTCAAGAGACCAAAGTAATCCTTTCTAGTTTGAGGCAATTCCTAACATGATGGAATGTACCAAATAACAAGATAAGCTAAGGATAACAATAGAGAAGAAATATTGACAATGTTTAAGCTTAGTCCAAGAGTTTAGTTCAAAGGATTGCAAGTGTGATTGACAAGTTTGACACATTTCTTAGAAAATGTTTGTTTTGAAAGCATGTAGTGAACAAATAATAGTCTTAAAACAATCCAACAAGGGATAAAGAAACCTTGTGGATACAAGCATATGTGAGGTCTAGTAAGGTGTAATAATGTTCAAGTTTATCAAGTGTATGTTCAACAAATATTTTTTTCGAGTCTTAGCACAAGAAGACACATCAAGTAAACTACCTAAGGTCAAGCAGGAAGTGTTCCAACCTTTTCCCACAACTTGGTACTCCTTCGCCTCACACAAAGTGATGTTGGCTTTGTCATGGATTTGTACCCAAGGGAGTACATATGGTGAGTGTCTTGGGGTGATCCGAGTAAAGTCCACTTGGATCAATCCTCGCACAAAGGAAGGCACATGGCCAAAAAAAAGGATAGCTTCTAAGTCCTAAGATGTTTAGTAAAGGCCTTCGTTCATGACCACCCCTTGTAGTTCCGCAAGTGGAATTAAGACCTATAGCCCTACAAGCACCCAAGATGCATAGTCTCGCAAGAAAGATTTAGTCATCTTGGCCCTATACAAAGTGAATGTATTCCCCTTGTAACCTTGTAAACAAGATTACAAGTGCCCAATCAAGTGTAGTCTTGCTTAGCAAGATTTAGACAACTAGTCCCTACACATGAAGAAGCATTAGGAATAAAAAGTATCCAAGTCTTATCTCTCTTTGGATTGAAAAGAGCTTTTGATTATAGTGAGGTGGAGTAGCTGGCTTTGCTTGTTCCCCCACTTGGGTCATTCCCAAAAGATTGCTCTCTTGGCAGGCCCTCTAAAGGTAAATGTAAGAAAAAAAATAGATAGCTAGTGGAGGTCTAAATTTCTGATTTTTCATGTGGAAAAGAGCATACTCTCCTACTCCATAGTGTCTCCCAAACACATCAAGCACATGTTCATTTACCCAAGATTAATTGTAAGTGATCAACCAAGTAGGTCTAGATTTTTTATTTTCCAAGGGGAAAATAGCATACTCTCCTACTACTCAACTAATCACAAAATAATAAGCTTTCTAGTTAAGCTAGGTGCCTAGAAATGAAATGTAAGAAAACATAGTTTATTTGTATCTCCAAGGCAATCTACAAGACAAATGCATTATTAGTTTTAAGATGAAGTCTTTGACAAGCAAATCCTACATCAAAAGCATTAGTAGGCATGAAGATATTGAGTTCTTTTGATAGACAAACCCTAAAAAACCACAAGTTAGGGCATAAAAAGTATGCAAATAGAAGAAATAGCCCTGCAAGATCACTTGTTAGTCACTGTTAGAAGACCAAAAAATTAGAAAATGCAAGGAAAATCAAGCAATGTCGGCCTAAACCCGGACTGTGATAGAAATAAAATCTGGGCGATAGTTAATCAGTCTATCAAAAAACTATACGATAGACCTTATAGAAGTAGAACAATATTATAGGTCCAGGCAATATACCTTATAAAGTCTGGGTGATATTTCATAGTAAGGCAGGATGATATTTCTCTGCATAACAGAATGATATTTTAGAAAGTGCAAAGTATCGCCTGGCAGTAGAATAAAATGTTGACTGGTAGTAGAAAGAAATGTCGTACGACTTTTAAGCCTGCATAAATAAAAGTGACGAACCTATGACAAAAAACAACCAAAAGTGCAAGAAATGGAGTAAAAAATGAATGTCAAGCCCCATAGTGGGCACCAAAGACGTGTGATCAAAAGTGTCACACACTTCTATGAACTATTATACTTGAGAGAATCCATGAAGAGGAGATCTCAAGAAGCGGCTCATAGCTTCCTAGTTGAAGCAATTTTAATCCTTCTCATGATGCTCATCAAATTGGCATAGAGGATTAGTGACTTGACTATTACAAAATGAAAGATTCAAAGTGCAAGAATGAAGCTTAAGATACAAGATTAACAAGTTAGAATGAGAGATTAAGCTAAGAATGTATGCAGGCAATTAGTAATCTAGAATGAGGATGCAAGAGTTATTCTATGAAGCAATGCAATGCAAGAAACTAGATTAACAATGCAAGATTAAGCTAGAAATGAAGCTAAGCTAAGAATTCAAATGACAAGATTATTCGAATAAAAATGTAAGAAAGATAGAATATAAGAATGCATGATAACAAGATGCAACCCTTGAGCCAAGGAAGAGCTTTCTTTTAAAGAAATTACCTCAAGAATGAAGGGTGGAGATTGTTGGGATTATGGAAAGGCAAGTTACTAAGAGGGGAGTGGTGAATTAGTAACTCTAAAAACTTTTTGATCTTAATCCTTAAGATAATGTCTCTCATTAATCGATTGTCATTTTCATCACAACCATTCATTCATAACATAACTGAAATATGAAATGCTTCTAATCTAACAAGTAAACATTTATGAAACTTCATACACTTGACACATATTTTGGTATCGCATAAACCCTTGTTAGAAGGTAAAAGCTATGGTGGGGATGACACCCACAAAGCTTCACTACTGCAATAATAAAGTTTCCTGGTAGGGCTTACAATTTTGATCACTTCCGATATCTTACCATGTTAGGAGTAACATTTAAGACCTATTAAGATCTACCTTGTTAGAGGATTTTAGCAACACCATTAAGTGTGCACTCGGTTAATAGATTTACAAAAGACAGTTAGGTATACTCTGTTAAGAGATTTTGTCTACCACAGTTGTTAGGAAGTAACAATAAATTGATTTGGATGTAGCAATTTAGTTTGTTGAATACTAGATCTACTTAGCTCTTAACTGATATCACCTTTGTGTGATAGATTTGTCCTTCAAATACTGCTTGGTAGCCTCTGATCTACTTTTGATTTGATTCTAAATACTATGTCATAAACTTAACATCATAACCTTGTCTGATCTTCAGATGTCCCTTGTAGGCGGCTACTTCACTTCACTAACTACTATTATCTGACATCTTGCCAATTCTTGTATCATAAAGATTTGACCTAATTATGGTTATGAAATCATCTAGAAACATTAGATCAATGATCCATATGAATGACCTAAATCAAAACTACATAGGGATCATCACCAATCAATTATTATACCTCCAATAAATATTTACCTTGATTTATGTAAACCATTTTCTAGCTCGGTATAAACCGTTTGCCTTGATTTCAGTGTCATTTCAAACTTTTATGTTAATCCTGTATCACTCGGTAAATACTGCATTCCTATCTCAATAAAATGCTGATACTTGGTAAACATGTATACTCGGTTATAACTGTACTTAATGATCATCTGGCTCAGTGTTTGTGCTTGGTTAACTTGTCATTCTACTTGTGCTTTGCTCGGTTACTATACTTGGTGTTTTGACTGACTAGTCTATTTGTATTCGTTACCGACTATATGTGTGACACTAATGACAACTCATACTATAATTATGTGTAACATTCTCCCCCTTTGACACTAGTGACAAAAACACATATGTATGTCATATCCAAAAATATTTTTCAAAATTCAAAAACTTGTATACTTCAAAATTTTTGTAGAGTCCCCCTGTCTATATGCTC
This sequence comes from Chamaecyparis obtusa, assembly GCA_027943335.1. Classification (NCBI taxonomy): domain Eukaryota; kingdom Viridiplantae; phylum Streptophyta; class Pinopsida; order Cupressales; family Cupressaceae; genus Chamaecyparis; species Chamaecyparis obtusa. The sequence goes on from BSBK01005400.1 coordinate 30,952, forward strand.
TCGGTAAACATACTATATATATAGTTTTCTCCCTTTTTTGATAATAATGCCAAAAATGTATACTCACAGCTTGTCAAAAATGTTCTAGTAGGTTTTCTTAAGGTTGGCCAAGAGGTTTTCCCATTCCTCTTTCATACTCTCTAGTGCAATTTGTTCTAAGCCTACCTAGGCATGCATATAAAAAATATGATCTACAAATGATAGCTCGGGGGTGGCAAATAACTCCTTTGCCTTCTCAACATGCCTTTGCATCACCTCTATGTGTGGTAATAACTCAGCTCGAAGCTCAGTTATTTGATCCTTTGTTTTATCCTCTTCTCTTCTCAATTAATTTCTTAACCCCTGTATATGTTTAACCTTTGAGTAATACAGTTTGAATGCATGGGGTTTGGTGAGCAAACTTTAAACACTTTTTTCCATCTCTTCATCTAACTTCTTCAACTTTTCATTGATTTCTATAGTAAATGAATCTATAGTGAAAAGTTTCTTCAAAACAGTAAGGATCTTTTGAATAACACCTATCTCAGTTACTGTTTCAGATAGTTTCACCTTATGAATTACCACTGCTTGGCTGATCTTCTCTATGATCTTGTACTGAATTTTTGTCTCAATTCTTTCCTCAATCTTCTTCTCTGCATCAGTTGTAGGATAATTGATGGTCTTGGTAAGTATTGCAAGTTGGTCAATGATGGGAGTAGTCTCATCAACATTGACATCCAAGACAACTTGCATCAATATTTCTTTCACATCCTCTAGCACCTGTTTGTTTTTACTCTCTTGCCTTAGCTTCTCCTGAGCTACTTTTCGGGTGCAGAGTTCTCCATACTTTCATAGAGCTTCTGGGTCCAATGTTCTCGAGTCACATGTAGGTATCTCTATCACTTCATCAAGTGTGACCAAACCTTTTCCATGTTTCTTCTTTTTCTTATTTTCTTGTTTGCTCGAAGTAGGTGACTGACCATAAGGAACTAGAGCCTTTTGCTCCAGATTTGACTTTTGTTGCTCGGTTGAGATACTTTCTTCTTTGTCCTGCCCCTTTGTCGTTCCCTTAGTGTGAGGTCCTAGGGCTTGTGGCCTTGTGCCTATAGTAGAATCATCTACCTTATTTTCATCTTGGGCTCCTTTATCATCTGCCTCTATGTTTGTAGTCTCTTTTTCTGCTTCCTCACCGTTGTCTTCAGTAGTATCCATTTCTTGTTCAGGTGGTGTGTCCTCAGTTTGCTGCTCAGTTGCTATGTTAATAGCTTGTACTAAGATAGGTAGATTACCTGGTATTAGTGCTCTATCTACCTTAGTAGATTGATGTTCTTTATTTTCAGTAGCAGCAATGATATTTTCATCTTCTTTGCTTGATCATCAGGGTCTCATTCTGTGATATCCTCTATCAATACTTCTTCTTCCTTGGTTATCTTTAACATCTCTAAAATATCTTTTTTTTCAGTTTGTGCAGCAGGATAAAAATATTTAGCATAAGTGTTGTCTTCTTGCTACTCGGTGTCTGAGATGTGTATAGGATCTTCAATTTGCCTTTGTGTTGTAACAACATCATCATCTGTTTGTACACCTTTTCCTCTTTCTTGTACACTTTTCTCGGTGATAATTGCAAGTGCAGTTTGCTCAACTTCAACTTTTGATCTTAGGATTTCATTGCATATCTATGTGCTTTCTTCATCAACTTCTTGTAGTTTTCCTCGTAAGATATTTAATGCCCTTCCTTTCATCAAAAATTTATTGGAATATTGTTTCATTGCATCTTCAATCTCTTGAATAGATAGATGTGGCATTGCCAAAATCAGGGATCTTTCTCTCATTTTCTTCTCGGTGTTCAGCGCATAAGTCCATCTTGTTGAAACTTTATCATACAATTCTTGTGGAATACTGCTTGAAAATTCAACTGGTACCCGTTTGAAATTAATCATCATGCTGATGATAACATCTTCTAGTTTGTCTTGATCTTCTTTCTTCATGTTAGGATATCTCGTAATTTTAGGATGACCTAGTCCTCCTCTTTCTTTTATACCTTCTGCAAGCTCATCAATTGACTGTGCTTTATTAACTACTACTTTAAATTGACTCGTGTCTTCTTCATCAGAATCTACATCATCTTTACTTCTTATCAATTTTCTCATCTTTTTAGGTTTAGGTACCTCGATAGAAGTTCATGTACCTCTTTTCTTTTGATAGGTCTTTGTTGGTGCGGGCCTTGTTATTTTTACAACTCCTCTTCTATGAGGTGGGGAAACACCTGTAGTGGAACTTGTCCTTGCATGTGTAGGAGTATCATCCTGTTTCCTCTTTCCTTTCATCACCTTTAGTGGCTCTGCCTGTATTTTCTTATCTGACTCAGTCTCCTCTTCATCTTCACTATTACTGATCGATTTCTGTTCCTTGGTTGCCTCTTCAATCGAATTCTCCACTTCTTCCTCTCCAAATTGTTTTTCAAGTGTGCTGATCATTTTCTTTGTTTTCCTTCCAATTTTAACTCTGACTAAATCTATTTTTATTCTTTGTTTCGCTTCTTCATATGTTCCAAATCTTGTTGCACCTTTGCCTTTAGGCTTTGCAAGAAGTACCTTTATTGACCTAGTGGCTTAGTCAATGTCTAGTTCATATTCCATCAGTGGAAGCCATGCAATCTTCAGTTCAATAGCCTTTATTAGTGTGGTGTCGGTGTCCACTAAGAAACATATGTCATCTTTATAATTTTTAACTAACTATCCCAAAATTCTGCTCCTTTTGTGCATTCTGACCTTGAATTTACTAAAGTAGTCATCCATGACTGGCTCAAAATTCTTATCTAGGCTTTTGATAAATTCACCATTTTGAATGATAATTGGCTTATTGACATCCCACTCTACATTACCGATTGAGGGAATGAGTTCTGCAAGTAGGAAAATGTACATACCAATAGAGATCCAAACTTCTAGGTGCTGGATTTTGCAACTCAGATTGTTCTCATGTTTTCCTTTAGTTGCCTCAACATTAATTCAGCTAGGTCAAGTTGAAGACCCTTATTCACAATTTTGTAGACAATGTCAACAATGCCGCAAGGAACACTATTCGGTCTACTAGATTGAAATATCTTATATGCGATCACATATGCTCCGAATCTAGTCTCTGGATCATCAATGATGTTTATCCTCATTTCTCTGCCATCCCATTTGGCTCTAGTTAGCTTCTCAATCTCACTCTTCAGTGCGTGTCTTAAGGCTTTAGTCTTGTCGCATACTAGATATCCAGCAACCATGTGAATCACATCCTTGGTGATATTTACTGGTTCATCTAACCACATTGTTCCATCGTGTACTCAGCTAAGTACAATCCTGATCCATTCTATCTTAAATTCCTTCCGAAAATGAAGTGCATTTGTTAATCCTTTTACTTCCAGGTGTTTGTTCTCATATTTCAGTTTCTCATATGTGCATAGCTCCTGATAGGTGGATTGAAGCTCAAAATCACCTATCTCATTGATCTTGCAGTGAATATATGATGTAATATCCTTCACCAATAGAACCCTAGGTGTTATAGATGAAAACACACTTTTTTCATCGATCTGTGATGCAATCTCAGGATGTAACTTGTAGGTGGGTTCTTCATATGTTGCTCTCTTGATTAATGTTACTTTCTTCTCCTTATCAGCCTTCGATTGAACGATTTTTGAAGTAGAAGCCATTGTTGATAACAAATTAGGGCTTTGTAAAAAACTATGTTTAGATCGCTCGGTTACTCTCCAAACGTTCCTGAATAACTTCCAAACACTGTGAAATGTACAAATCACTATAATAGCTCAGAATTTGGTTGCTCAAATGTCACTCTGGTTTGCTCTTCGAATGCAATGTGAAAAATGAGTTGGATCATTGTGTATTTATACCCCAAAACCCTTTTCAACATAAATATGTTGCATTAAATGCTTCACCAACCACTACTCAGTTAACGATCAACCATTCAGTTAACTCATTTAGATACTTCAACTCAATTAACACTACCAACACTCGGTTGACTACGCAACTTAGTTATCTTTACCATTTTCACCGACTGACAATTTCTTACTCGATTAAGCTTTACCGACTATGCTCATTTCAAGTTCATAATATATAACAACCTAGTGCATCTTAATTCATACTAATTTGGCAATCATGCAATATATATAAGGAGCTGTTGTAAGATATAACTGATTATAATTTAGTTCCCATACTTGATTTTCTTAATTAGAAGTGGTGAATCACCTCATCCAAAGGATGAGGTGTCATTGACTGTTGTGCTCGTTCCTTCGTTGTCTTTTGTTGATCTTCTCCACATTTGACTCATCTACCTTATGATTTCATCAATGGTATTCTCATTCATATCAACATTGTAGAATAGTTAAATAGACAGAGAATATAAAGCAGAACTTATTATCAATGATACCAGCAATGCATTTAATACCAACAATAACAGAATACCATACCAGAATACCAAGATGGCAAGGAAATGTTTATTTCATTATTGATACCAACCAAAGCCTCCCCATACAATAAATTAGAGTACTTTATATAGGAGTCGGTTGGTTGGAAAAACCAATGGACACATCTCCTCGCTTCTAACTACCCGCTCAACAGAAACATAACTAGGTCTAACAATAAGACTATTTCATACTACATCTATCCCCCCCCCCAAAAAAAATGTCATCTTCTAGATGATTGGACAACCAACAACAAAAAGAAAATTAGACTTTAGAGTTAGGTTGTGAAAATACGAAGAAGATCTTGCTTAGTATGGCCTTCTCCTTTCAGTGTACAGTGTCCTCTACCTTGCGTATTGCCTCCTCCACCTTTTGGCGTACGACCTGCTTGAGTACAGCCTCCTCCTCCTTCTGGCATATGACCTACATGCATACGACCTTCTTGAGTATGACCTCCTCCTCCTTCCGGTGTACGGCCTGCATGGGTATGACCTTCTTAAGTACGGAAAATGACCCTGCCCCCCGTATAGTCTTGCAGTCCGTACGTCATATGGCCTTGTGATCCGTACAACCTTGTGATGTCTTCTTCCTCTATACGACCTCTCATACCATCCAGTCCGTACTGGCCTCCGCAACCTTCTTCCTTTGTATGACCTATCGTACAACCCACATGCACTCCGTATGGTCTATTTTTTTTTTTAACTTGGAGCATACAACCTCCTTCTCCAATCAATTCGTACCATGTGTGCAAGTGAAAGATACATAGACTGGGTTGATCTTATTAGTGATAGACTTGAGTTCCTAATGATGAGTTCCAAGCATCATTTTTCATTATTTATGTTTTCATATATTAGCTATGCCCTAGTATGCACAAAAAATTAGCCTGTCTGAGTCATGTTGAATATTTTGAAGACGAAATACAAATCTATGACTTTTATTCTTGCTTGTAGCTACATAAAAGTTATGCAAAATTCATAAGAGTGAATGACACATTTACCATGAGATTGACCTGGGAGTTACAAGGGTGTCCCGAATGGAGGTTGTCTCCAGAGGCAGTTGTTACAATTTCCAAGTATGGAATCTATTTCACTTTGTACCCAACTTTCACATATTTCTGGATTGGTGTATTCGATGATTTTTCCTATAATTTTCCTAGATATCCCAATGACAACATGGTGTTAATCGAGTTATATCAGTAGGTACTCAAGGTAAACAAAAGGTGTGCTAAAAGGCACAAGGTTGTGATTCCATTTCCTATAACAATAGGGGGATATTCATGCTCCTCTAGTTCTAACGTTACAAATGTAGTCAAGGCTTCCATAGCCAGATATCCCTTCCAGAAATAAGAGGTCATTAGGACCCAATATGATCCTAGCAGCTTTGTCAAAGACAATCTGCATCTAAGGTTAGCATTTCGCCATGTACCAGAGATGGAATATTTCTGGATAAATTGTAGAGATGATATTTAAATGAGATGAAGGTCTTGTTCAAGACTTATTGTAGACCAAATCAAGCTATACAAGACGAGTCTTGATATTGGTGGCCTAGTGGATGATGGGTTCAAACTACTTGACCCGTATTATTTGAATAAAATCAAAGGAACCCCAATCAATCCCACAAATAGGGATGTTCCATAAAAATATAATTTTGATGTGTGGATATCTCTGATAATGAAGAGAACTCGAAGATGGGTCAATTGAAAAAAATGCAAGGAAGAAAGGAAGCTCTGCACAAACGTTGCCAAACCTTGCGCAGAGCCAAGCATCAATGCATGTTATTACTGCCCCAATGGGTCCCTCAATGCAATTATCTTCTCAAGCTTCTAGAGGAGATGGTGAACCTTTAGAAAAGGAAAAGGATCTGAAGCCTACCTATTGAGAAGGATCTCTTTCTGACATAGGCCTCACAAAAGAGGAAGAGTCCAAAGATGAAGAAATTCTAGAATAAGAGGTTCCATAAGGAGAGCCACACGATATGCAGCATGAAATGTATGGCCAGCGATAGGAAGAGTATCAAGGATACCTCCCACGAGATCACCAGGTATCACAAGACCCATTCTCCTCTAGTTCTATTTTTGAAAATATTTCTAAGTTTCCTTTCATTTGTGCTAAAAAAGATACTCCTATTATCTCTATTTGAGCATTAAGTATTGTCATTAGTATAAAAGACGATTAGTCGATTACCTATGCTATTTCAGTCGGTAAAAGTAAGTACTACAAGCTATATATGCTAGTTGGTTAACTACATAAGCCTTCATACCGAGTAGTCACAAGGTAGTATCAAGAACTAAAAGGAAACATTTTTCACCAGGCACTAGAGTAGTTTTACCGAGCATCATTGTATACCAATACCGAGCGTCAGTAAACACTGAGCAGACTAGACACTGAGCACCAGTGCATTCACCAAGCAATATTGATAGTGTTTACCAAGCAATCCAGGAAATGGCATAGTAATCAGTTTTGGCACATCTAACTATGCAAATGGTTAGAACAGAATCACAAAACATTTTACCAAGATCAAGGATCATTTATTGTAGATGTAATCATTAAATGTGATGATGATCTCTATGTAATTGTTAGATCTAGGTTATTTTTGTATACCGTAGATCTTAGGTTATTTTCCTAAGATGATGTAAATCTAATTAGGTCATGAAGGTTAAGAGGTGATGGAAATCATAGCAGTATGCTATATATTTGTATTTCATGACATTTTGAAGAGATTCTTGATAAGTTTTTGACATAAGAATACGAAGGACAAGAATGAGATATTGAAGCAAGAAGTCACCTTCAAGACATCAGTTTTCAGACAAGGTTGAGCAGTATTCAAAGATATTCAATCAAGGCTACCGAGCAGTATAGAGGAACAATATCGACACATTAAGGTGATATATATTCATATTTCATAGATCTATTTCAGACAAGCATAAGTTATCATTTGGAGATACTTTTTGTTATTCTCTAATCATTGTAACAGAGTTAGCAAAATATCTTAATAGAGTAGACCTACAGTCTTTTCTTAAATCTCTTAACTGAGTACACACTCAAGTAGTGTTGTTAAAATCTTGTAACCAAGTAGATCTAGCTGATCTCATTGTTACTCCTAACAGGGTAAGATCATCGGAAGTGATCACAAGTTGTAGCCTTAACCGACAACCTTTATTATCTACAGTAGTGAAGAATTTGTGGGTCTCATCCCTACTGCAATTTTTACCTTCTAAAAAGGGTTTCTGCGTAACCAAAATACTTGTGTTATGTGATTGAATTTTTGTTTGTTTTCATGCAATTTACATTTACAAGTTAATTAAAAGAATGATGCATACAATGGATTCAGTTGGATAGGCTAGTTTATTATTGCTTGCTAATTAAATTTGAAGTTAAAATTTTTAGAGGGCACTGATTCACCCCTCCCCTTTCAGTACCTTAGCTATCCATTCCAACAACTCCCCCCGTCATGAGAACATTATTTGATTTAGAAAGCCTTAAGTATACCTCAAGGGTTTTATCCACCCACTCCTGGCTAGAAAACTATTTAGAAAAGAAATTAAAGAGAGAAGAGGACAACATGCCTCCTCAAGACATGGTGGATCAAATTTTAAAGGGTTATCCCACACCTGAGAAAAAGAGGAATCCTACAATACTAGCTATCCTAGGGAAAGACCAGGAAATGGGCCATGTAATCATGAAAATGCATAGACTGATTCTATTGATAAACTAGTTCATATGGATGCCTCTAATGTCATGGTAACTAGGATTGATGTTGGTCATCTTAAACATGAGAATATTGTTCAAATGTGGGAATTCTCCCATCAACATGTGAAAGAAAGATTGGATAAGGACAAATAGGAAAAGGCCAAGCTTAAAGCAATGGTTGTCCAACTTTTTGATTATCTCAGAGAAATCCTTGCTCCCTTTTCATCTCAACCAAAAAGTTCCTCCCATCCTATACTAGATCCAGTATCAAAGGAGAATCAAGCCCTTATTGCTCAATTACGAGAAGAAAGACACATGGGAAGGATAGGTAGAGACTGGATTGAAGATTCAAAATTTAGAGGGTTGCCCCCGATTGAACACCTTGGATCCCACTACAAAGCCCTTCTACAAACCAGGGATAGTGTGAGAGTTGATATCATGATTATCAAAGGTGAAGAAGATTCTTGTAAGAAATTGTTTTCAATGCTTAAACAGATCATGGATATGAAAATAGAAAATGTTGTGAATATAGAACTGCTAGAATCACCTGATGAACCAGTAAAGAAATGGATGTTTTCCTTGACCTTCAAGAAAAAATGTGTGAATAAAACTCTTAAACATTTTGGAGAGTTGGAGGATAATCTACAAGAGGATATTCAAAAAATTGAAAACTATTTTACTAATTTGGGATGTGCCTCTCACCGCAACAAGGGAAAAAGTGTCATCAACATTGACCATATGAGAGAAGCTTATCAAGAAAATATTGATAAAATGATTAGTCCTTTTGTGTACTAGAGAACATATCTTCATAAGTTCACTAAACTTAATGTCATGATATCCACAATTAGTCAGAATTTTATTGGCTATGAAGAGAGAAGAGGACATGCAAGAAAATCATCTCTATTGGACTACTAAAAATGATAAAGTCAGAGTATCAGAGGATGAAGAGATAACACGTGTCATAAGAGCTTTTCAACAATTCAAATCAAGCCAGAAGGCTTCCATAAAGGCATTCGTTGGTAAAGGGGAAGGAGAAAATTCTACATAACTCTTGTGTTTGTTTTCTTTTTTTTGTTCTTTCTATCAACACTTGTCATGGGACTGTTGAAGTTAAAATTTCAAGAACTATTGTTGTAACCGTCAGAGAAGACGAAAGGACTATTTATATCTCTTTTAAACAGTTCATTAAGGATTGGAAATTTAGGTTCAAATTTTCCCCCTTTTGTTGTGACAATCGAGTGTGACTCGAAAATCAAACTATGGTTGTTGTTCATTATTGGACTTGTGACTGTTCTGTTGAATGAATGGAATCAATTAGTTGTAGATTTTGTGGAACTGTGTTTTCTATAAATTTGTGATTAAAAGATGATCTGGGAATCATTATTGGTTATATTCTATCATATTCATGTTGTTTGACATTTTCACTTTTATTCAGTAGATGTGTTGTATGTATGGTTTCATGGTTGTGAGATTGTATATGCAAACTGTGGATTAAAATTTGTTGTTGTGTTTCATTTTCATGGTCGTGGGAAGTAGCACATTATATATTTATATAGATCTGTTATTCATTAATGGGTATATCATGGTGATTAATATCCATTAGAAGCCTCTCCTACTCTTTAATTAAGAGTATACCCCATTATATTTTAAAAATACAAAAATATATTTGTTGAATATATATTCTAGGGAGATGTACCTATCAATTTAGAGATTGAGCTAATAGAAAGTTATTTCAACTATTGTTAATAGGTGAGGTTTTATTGTGGGTTAGAGTTATATCATTAGAAGACCTATCTATTAACCAAAATATTTCTTGAAACTCCATTGGGGAGTGAATAGTCATTTTGAGATTAGTCGCTTAAGCATGAGGGAATAATGGTGCTAGCTCATGAAAATATATTTCATGTACTGCAACCAAATCTAGGGTTTCAAGACAACCAGGAATACATCACCAGTTAGTTGAATGATCTTTCCTGGAGATCACAAAGAAGTGTTGAAGAGTACAAACAAGTGATTTTATCATTGGAGAGAGAAGAAGAACTAGCAAAAAATATGCAGTTGTTTTTGCAAAGACAACAACAGAGATAAGCTCAGAATTTCCCACCACACTAAGAGAACCAACCTTATCAAGAGAAACCCAGAGATTAGTAAGTTTAAACAAATATGGATACTCAAAGATATACAAGAAGTGCAAGAGAAAGAGGAGAAGTAGATCTTGTGTTCAAAGAACTCAGTAAGGAAAAATTTTCTCTAGTGAAGCTCATTCGTTGGAGTAGAAGCATCCCTCCTACCGCTCCAAAGAAGCCTAACATTTCATCTCCCATTTTCCAATTCCTGACCCTACACGGTGTTACAGTAACCTCAAAAGATAGTTTCAATCCCATTCATTTCTCATTGCCAAGAAGAATGGCTTTACTAGTACCTTGGGGGCATTCATTGTCCCACTCGATCTTGTTCCTCACAACAACCTTCCTCGTGGGTCGAGGAAGAATTTACAAAAGTTCATTGGAGATGGAAAGGTGTCCCAAGATGAGCATGTTGCTACTTTCTTTGCAGTTTATGGAGTACTCATAGTGAAACACAAAGATGTGGTGGTTCACCTATTTGTGGAGACACTTGTTGACGAAGTTGTTCATTGGTTTCATCACCTACCTCTGGACTCTATTACAAATTGGGACACTATGAGGACAAGATTCGAGGAAAGATTAGAAATTGTTGAAGATGAGCACTCCCTTCTTGCACAATTAACCTAGATTAAGAAGGAAATCTCCAATGCCAATGTGGGAATTTGTGGCCACGTTTAACAAAATAGTTAATAAAAGGCCCACTACAGATAATCAAAAGTGTTTTTTCTTGAATTCCATGCCTCTTGATATCAACTTCCATTTAAGGAGGGCATAGATAGAAACTTTAGTAGATTCTCAAACTACTACTATTGGGCTAGAAGATGACTTCATTACAACTGGAAAGTGGAGGAGTTACAAGCTAGTAGCAGTGGTAATAGTAATAATAATTCCACAAAGGCTATGTTGCAGAGATTGGTAAATGATATGATAGCTCTAAAGAGGCAGTTGTCGAAGAAAGATTCCCCTTTCAACCAACCTTTCCAAGATATTCCCAGGAGGAAACACAAAGGAAAATAGTTACAACTTCCACCAATACAACATCGTTTGCATTCCACATGAGCACCCAGTTTCCTTTCTGAAACTTTTTGTCACTTGTCCTTTTGTCATGGAGGTTTTACACTTGTTGTTGAGTTTTATATTATTTTGTCTAGCTTCTCTTCTCATTTCATCCAATTCTATTAGTTTCACAAATCTCTCCTCTGTAAGGTCTAAGTTCCACTTCCTCTCCTGTTAGAAATTTATGGACTGGTAAAAGGTTTCCTAATGGTAATCGAGAAAGTTTTCCATATACCAATTAACAAGGTAATTTACCAATGGAATTCTTAATAGTGATCCTATCTTCCCACAGTGCTAAATTCAATTTAGAGTCCCAAGCCTTCTTGTTGTTATCCAACATTCTCTTGATTATTTTCAGCAAATTCTTGTTACTTGACTCAGCCTATCCATTGCCTTGTGGATGATATGGTGAAGAATAGGAGATCTCTATACCATAATCCTTGCACAAATTTATGAATTCTGGTGATTTGAAGTACATGCCATTATCACTAATGAATCTACAAGGTACCCCAAATCTAATAAGAATTCTCTCCATCGAGAATTTGTAACTACTTTACTAATAGTTTATCTAGTAAGTATTGCCTCTACTGACTTGGTGAAGTAATTAGTGGCTACCAATATCCACTTATGACCTCCACTTTATTTATCAGGATTTTCCCCAATGAAATCAATTCCCCACTACTAAAAAGGTTCTTCAATATGCACCGGTCTCAGGCACAAATCTCCTTGGTATTTTAGCTTTCCTGAAAACTTTAAAAAATTTTCACACTTCCTGATATAGTTCTAGCAGTCATTGAATAAACATGACCAATAGTACCTTGATTTAAGTATTTTGTGTGTTGTATTTTTGGAAAAAAATTAGACACCACACATACCATCGTGTAATTATTTCTATACTACTTTGGCTTGGTACTAATCAAGACAAAATAAGAGTAATTCAAAAAATTCCCAGTAAAAATCTTCTTCAATCAATGCATACCTGGATGATTGTAACTTCAAAGTTCTTTTATGATTTTCACTTAATAAGTTTAGACATTGCACATATTTTAAGTAATACACAATATTTTTTTACAATGGTACCATTTCAATGCTCTTGAGAGAATTCTCAAGATCTATATGATTCACTTGAACTGACTCTAGATTTGATTTTGTCGTCAGTTTTGCCAAACCTTGCCTTCTTACAAGTTTGTTTATTTGGAGTTCGATGTTGAATTCTTGAATTTGATTTATCCATCTATATGTCTTGTATGTCACCTTATTTTGTCTAAATATATCCTTCACTGTAGCATTAGGAACATAAGCCACTACTTCTATCCCAACCAAGTATGGCTTGAAAGACTTTCCTACTTTGACTAATGCATATGCCTGCTTCTCATTCATATCATATTTCAGCTCAGCATCATGCAAATATTTGCTAGAAAAGGATATTGGTTGCTCATGATCATCCTTATTCTTTTGTAGCATAATTGCAAAAATAGTGTAGAATAAAGCGAAAGAGAAAATATGAAATGGCTTGGAGAAATCAAGATATTTTAATTTGGGGGCCTCTTTAGTAGCTCTCTTAATAGAAATAAATGCATCAAGAGACATTCAGTGTCCCAATCTAATTTTTCACCCTTTTCAATATTTTTGAAATTGGTTTGACAATCTCAGAAAAGTCAGAGATAAACCTTCTAATAAAATTAATCTACCTAAAAAAAATGATTGAATACCCTATTTTGGCGATGTGGATTTTATCAATGGATACAACTCTTTCTAGATCAATTTTTACTCCATCTTTTGATACTATGTGGCCAAGTAATTTCCCCTCAGTAACACCAAAATAACATTTATTTGGATTTAGTGATATACCATATTCCAAAGCCCTCAAGAATATCTTCTCCAAGTGTTTGTAGTGGTCTTCAGCCCTTTTGGAATAAGCAGTGAGATCATCCTAGTATACAACCATAATTACATCAATCAACTTTGTGAAAGCTACATCCATAGCCCTTTGAAATGTGGTTCTTGCATTTGTTAAGTTGAAAGGAAATCTAACATACACATATATGTACCCCATGGGGTTGTAAATAGAGTCTTATATTATTTTGATTCTTTCACCTTAACTTGATTATACCCAAAGAAACCATCCATCATTGAGAGAAACTCATTGCTTGTCACTTTCTACAATAAAACCTCCATGTTAGGTAATCCATAGTTATCTTTTAAGGATGAAATATTGAGATTTATAAAATCTACACACAACTAGACATCACCATTTTTTTTCTAATTGGAACCAAGTTTGCTACCCAAGTGGAATGTTTGATGGGTCTGATTATTCCTCCATCTCTAAGTTTCATAAATTTTTCCTGCATCTTTGGGGATAAAGTGGGATTAATTGGTCTTTGCCTTTGTCTAAATGGATTGTGATCTGGCTTTAATGAAATTTCATGTTGAAATAGATCCTCCCTATATGATTTCAAGTCATCATAAGACCAGGAAAACACATGTTTGTATTTCCTTAATAGTGCAATTATTCTTTCCTTTATTTTTGGGGTGAGCTTCTTTCCAATGTACACATATTTCAGGACATTCTCTATCCCCAAATTTACCTTCTCAATATCCTCTTCTTTGACTGGTGCTACTTTTAAATCTGTTATATCATCCTTATCAAAATCTCTCTAATGCTACTAAGCCTTTGGGAATTTTTTTTTCAATTGGACTACTTCCTTTCCAAAGACATTGTCTTTTCCATCAATTTGTTCTACATATGCATTAAAGTATATCTCATGTGAATCATATTCGCCTTCACATCGCAAGAATTTCAACAAATCATCATCATCCTCGAAGACTTTCCAGTTGTGAACATTATCAAGGACAGAAGGCCTTGACTTGATTTTAACCTTTGACATACCAATCAGTGTAACAACTTTTTGTTTCAAAGCCATATTTGCCAAGAAATATTCCATAATGTTTTTTGATCTGTCCACCCAATCCACTGAGAATGCATCAAATAATATAATGGTATCCCAAACTTCATTTCTATACTACTTCAACCTTGCATTTCTAGTGGTATATTTAGATCTTATTTGTGCAATAATCAACTCTGGATCTATGTATGCACTCAATATTTTGATCCCATGTTTATAAGAAAGAATTTTTCCTACCAAAAGGACATCATATTCTACAATATTATTTGTGCATTCAAATGTCAAGAGGAAGGAATATTTAGAAGTTCACCCTTCTGGTGATATTAAAAATACGCTTGTTTCATTTCCCTCATGCTACGTGCGCTCCATCAAAAAACATTTTCCATACTTGATTATGAATCTTTTGAGCATGAATTATAATATGCTCAAAAAATTTAATTTTGGTTTTTTCAGCTGCACTACAAACTTATCTATATCAAAATGGAAAAAATATGTCATTTGGTTTGAATAAATGTCTTCAATGATATAAGAAGACCTAGGCTCTCTTTCAATCTTGGCTTCCTTCCCATTTACAGGTATAGTAGCATAAGATAGGTCCAATTGGACATGACCACCAACTAATCCTGACCATTGTCTAGATAACAACGTATCATAGTTTGGAGGAACATCAACAACCATGACATTTTTTCTATATAAGGCTTCAAGGTAAGCAACAATTTTGAACTCCACATCTTTCATAACACCAACCACTAGGACAGACCTATTTTCCATGCCATAATATTTTCCATAAGTGGTATCAACCCACAATCCTAATTCCTTCATAACCTCAAAAGGCATAATATTTATCGTTCCCCCTGAATCTATCATGCAATTCCTCACAAGTATATTGTTTATTAGTAGAGTCATGTAAAAAGGATTAACTTGAGAAGAGTTCTTAGTGATTATAGTCCCTAAATACACCTCTGGTATTTGTACCTCTTCATTCTTGTCAACCACCAGAAACTTTTGTTCTTTTTCTTTGCCTTGATCTGACAAAAGTTTCATAGTTTTATCTCTATATTCTTGGAATCTCAACATATCTAGCAAAGGAAACGAGACCTTCATTTGTGATAAATCCTATGTGATATCAAATGATGATGTATTTGAACTCAACAAAGGTATGGCTAGTTCATTTTTTTTATTAGATGGTTTCACAAGCTTGGTACTATCAGCTTTTGGTTTGACCGTAGTTGTGTCATCCCTTTTATCTACAGTTGGCCCCTATTGTTTTTTACTACTTTCTTTCACAAAGATCCCAGTTGGTTTTCCCTATTCTTCATTCACTACCTTGTTTCTTAAATTATAATTTCTTCTGGCTTAGGCTATAGCACCTATAATTAATGCTCTCCTTTCTTCTTTCGTGGGTCTTCTCAATCTACGAACATCTTCATCATCTGAGAATATTTGCCATATGTAGTGCTATTGATTGTATTTTTGTGAGCTAACATCATTTTCACATCCATCCTTTGATGAATCATAGTCATCAACACCCCAAATGGTTCCACTGACAGCGTGTTGATAGTTTGGTCAAGATAATATTCATTGTCTTACTCATTTTATTCTTGCAAACTTTGTGTCACTTTACACTATTGAGGTGAATGATAGACTACAAGGTATGCACCACAAATCTTCATTCACCATATGATTACCTTATCTACTTAAAGGATCTAGTGTATCTCTATTTTGTTTAGGCATTTCAGGTTTCCCATCTTTCTAAGTTGTGTTATATGGCATGTCTTGAAGTCTCATTCTGTCATTCCTATTAAATTATGGTTTGTCATTTTTGTTAAACTGAGGCTTCTCACTTTTACTCACCTTAGTTGTCAAGTATTTCAAAGCATTTGTGACCTTATCTAGTTTATCTTCCTCTTTGATTTGTTTTGGAGCTCTAGGATTATGCATTTTAACATCATCTCTTCTTCCCACTTTACAAGTAGCTTTTTTGTTATTTTCTGTTGTGATTGCATCTCTACATGAATCATGTAAAGTATGTGGATTTCTTGATCTGATTTCATAATTGTTTTTTTATCATAAGCATCCATGTAAAACACAAAACAAATTTCATCAGTTAGCTTCATTCAGGGAGAAACTCTAGATTCAATAATTTATGAAACCTTTTATTAATTTTTGCTAATAACTCGTTATATCCTTTTTTTATGATAGTTAATTCATGTATAGAAAATGAAGGATCATTATGGTCACCATACTCTTCAAGAAAATCATTTCTAAAATCCACCCATTTAATAATTGAATCATTAGGAAATACTTTGTACCATTCTCTAGCATTAGCAGTTAGAGATTGTACAAACAAATTCATATAAATATTTTTGTGAGGAACTTCATGATTCTCCATAGTGTTCTCAAATGCTCACATATGGATTTCAACATTCTCTACAATACATCCTCCTAATTTAGGAATGTCAATCTTCCATTCATTTTGTATGTCATAAGGAGCGCCAAGGATTAGTGTGACATCCAATGGTTTGTATCTGTTAATGTTCATAGGGCCTCTTGTGAACGCAAAAGGATCTGGTTGAAAGTGAGGTCCATGATTTTGGGGAATATAATGGTACTGACCATTATAGTTATTGAAATTTTGGAAAAGGAGGAGGTGGTGGATTGTGCATTTGAAAGTTTTGATGATGAGGTGGATAACCAAATTGGTCATAGTATCTTGTATGATGGTTAACTCCTTGTAGAAAGTGATTAGTATTATGAGGTGGAGGTTGATATCTTGTCCTTCCACCATGGTTATTTTCAAACAAGGAGTTTTTATAAATTCTGCTATGATTCTGCTTAATTTCTCTCCTGCCATTCTAATCATCTCTTCCTTGCATACCTTTAGGGGTTTTTTCTCCTTGGTTGGATTTTTGGGAATTATGTTATGATACCACAGGCTTGATTAATCGACCAAGAATATCATTTTTTTCTTGAGGTAATTTAATATTTTTAGTTATGGCATGTAAATCCTCCATGGTAGTTGTAAGGCTAGTTAATTGTTCTCTCAACTATTTCTCTACTTGTATCTTTTGTTTTCTTGATCATCATTATGAACATCTTCTGAACTTTTTCTTGATGACCAAGAAGATTCAAAACTAAGAGGGTGAGTAGGCCTCCAAAAATTATCACGAGGTTCTCCTCAATGTTGTTGTAATCTATTATTGAATACATTATTTACATGGGGGTATGTGCAAGATCATGAGGGGCCAAACTATGCCCTTAAGTGGCAATGAAAAATCAGCAAATCAGGGTTAGTCAACTAGACATGAAAATTTCAACTAGCTATCAACCTAATATCAAAAAGTTGTAAAAATAGAATCTGTAGAAAATTCAATGTAGTTTCTAAACTACTAGGTCTTTTTTGAAAAAAAGTTAGTATGATTGGTGAAAAGTATAGATTTCAATGGAGCAGTACAAAAATTTTTAGAAAAAAATAAGTAGGTGTATGTCTGACCACCTTAATCATAATCAAATGATAATATTTTATTATAAGATTTTATATATAAGTAGTAGACTCATGCCCGGATGTGACGCATATTTTTTTATAATTTTATTCCAAAAAAATAATTAATTATGAATTTTCTGCTACAACATTTTCAGAATTAAAAAACTCCCATGTCTGACCACCTTAACTCATTCAAAACAAAAAAAAAATCCTTATAGTAGGCGAAGCATAGAATGTGACGTATTTTTTAGATTTCAAAAATGTTATACCATCTGAAAGTTATAGTAATTTTTCAATCAGTATATAAATCAATACTTTAGAGGTAACTCAATTAGAAAATAACTAATAATTACTTGCCGAATTCAAAATTTAACAGCAATTATATCGATATAAAGCTGATAATCTCCTTAAGATACCCTTTTTGTTTCATCAAATTCAGGTGAAAAAAAAGTCATCAACTACATGGTCGAAGTTTGGAACTTAGAGAAATAGGAGAAAAACACATTTTTGAGACATTTCAATAGTTGACCATGTAGGTTTGATGCACAAAGCAATACCGAGCCTAATCAAGTACCCAATATTTTTGGGTATCCGAAAATGCCAGCAGAATTTTGATTTTTAACTTTTCCCTCCCCTTTCTCTCTCTTAATTTCTCCAACCCCTTTATCCCTCCCATTTCTCCATCCTTCATATGGTATATTATATATCAAAAAATATATATTAGATTATATATTATATATTAAATATTATATAATATCAATTATATATTAAATATTATATAATATACATTTTACATTAAATCATATTAAAGATATATTAATATTAAATGTTACATTATGTATCATATATTATACATTATTTTATATGTATAATATATTAATATGTATTTTACAACTATGTACGAAAGGTTGGAAGATTGCAGAAAAATCATGGATGGCCATTGAAAGAAGCCAAGGAAATCAATCGGCCATTTAAAAAATTCATGGGCGGCCATTGAAATAAGCTATTTTGTTGGAGGGAAGAGCAGAAAACTTCCGCTAATTTGCAATGGACCAAAGAGAATGGAGTAGCTCTACTTCCAGATGTATTTCAGGTTGCCCATCTATATAGTTTGGTGAAAAAGGGTGTGCATTTTCTGATTCCTATTGCTCCAATTGTTACCAAGTTGTGCCTCCTAAATACTGTGAAGATTTCCATACATGTCTTTTATACGAACTTCATGGGGTTAAGGAAGAAAATGAAATACTTAGGGCATTCAAATGTGTCAAAAGAGGTCATGGGGACTTCCTATGGGTCCTAGTATGACTTATCACATGTACTAGGACCCCTAGGAAGTCCCCATGACCTCTTTTGACATATTGGAACCTTCAAGTGTGTCCTAAGGGGTCGTAGGACCCCTTCAGACACACTTGAGTGTTCAAATGTGTCAAAAGGCATCATGGGGACTTCTTAGGGGTTCTAGTATGTCTTATCACGTGTTAAGACCCCTAGGAAGTCCCCATGATCCCTTTCAACACATTGAAACCCTCAAGTGTGTCCTAAGGGGTTGTACGACCCCTTTGGACACACTTGAGCATTCAAATGCATCAAAAGGGGTCATGGGGACTTCCTAGGGGTCCTAGTATGTCTTATCACGCGTTAGGACCCCTAGAAAGTCCCCATGACCCCTTTTGACACATTGGAACCCTAATGTGTGTCCTAAGGGGTCCTACGACCCCTTTCGATACACTTGAGAGTTCAAATGTGTCAAAAGGGGTCATGGGGACTTCCTATTCATCCTAGTACACCTTATCACATGTTAGGACCCCTAGAAAGTCCCCATGACCCCTTTTGACACATTTGAATACTCAAATGTGTCTTAAGGGGTCCTACGACACCTTCAGACAAACTTGATCATTCAAATGTGTCAAAAAGGGTCATGGGGACTTCTTAGGGGTCCTAGTACGCCTTATCACATGTTAGGACCCCTAGGAAGTCCACATGACCCCTATTGACACATTGGAATGCTCAAGTGTGTCCTAAGGGTTCCTATGACCCCTTCGAACACACTTGAGCATTCAAATGTTTCAAAAGGGGTCCTGGGAACTTCTTAGGGGTTCTAGTCCACCTTATCATGTGTTAGGACCCCTAGGAAGTCCCCATGACCCCTATTGACACATTGGATTGCTCAAGTGTGTCCTAAGGGGTCCTACGACCCCTTCGAACACACTTGAGCATTCAAATATTTCAAAAGGGGTCATGGGGACTTTCCAAAGGTCCTAGTACACCTTATCACATGTTAGGACTCCTAGGCAGTCCTCATGACCTCTATTGACACATTGGAATGCTCAAGTGTGTCCTAAGGGGTCCTATGACCCCTTCGAACACACTTGAGCATTCAAATGTGTCAAAAGGGGTCATGGGGACTTCCTAGAGGTCCTATTACACCTTATCATGCATTAGAACATCTAGGAAGTCCCCATGACCCATTTCGATACATTGGAACCCTCAAGTGTGTCCTCAGGGGTCATAGGACCCCTTTGGACACACTTGAGTATTCAAATGTGTCAAAATGGGTCATTGGGACTTCCTAGGGGTCCTAGTATGCCTTATCATGCGTTAGGACCCTTAGGAAGTCCCCATGACCCCTTTCGACACATTGAAACTCTCAAGTTTTTCCTAAGGGGTCCTACGACCCCTTCGGACACACTTGAGAATTCAAATGTTTCAAAAGGGGTCATGGGGACTTCCAATTGGTCCTAGTACACATTATCATGCGTTAGGACCCCTAGGAAGTGCCCATGACCCCTTTTGACACATTAGAACCCTCAAGTGTGTCCTAAGGGGTCTTACACCCCCTTCGGACACACTTGAGGGTTCAAATGTGTTAAAAGGGGTCATGGAGACTTCTTAGGGGTCCTAGTATGCCTTATCACATGTTAGGACCACTAGGAAGTCCTCATGTCAAAAGGGGTCATGGGGACTTCCTATGGGTCCTAGTACGCCTTATCACATGTACTAAGACCCCTAGGAAGTTCCCATGACCCCTTTTGACACATTGGAACCCTCAAGTGTGTCCTAAGGGGTCGTAGGACCCTTTCAGACACAATTGAGCATTCAAAAGTGTCAAAATGGGTCACGGGGACTTCCTATGGGTCCTAGTACACCTTATCATGCGTTAGGACCCCTAGGAAGTCCCCATGACCCCTTTCGACACATTAGAACTCTCAAGTGTTGTGTGTGTAAATTTTGTACCTGTTCTATAGACACAACAATTTAGTAAAACATTAGAGGTTAGCTAAAATCAAAATCGTGCAAATAATGGAAAACTAAACTAACCAAGTGATTTACTGCCTTCTAATAGGTGTGAGTATGATGTTCTCAGATTGTAATTGAGATTAGTGACCTTGACGACACCTAAACGAAGGATTTGAATGCAAAATCTAGATGTGGAATGTATGCCAATTAATCTATATTTTTGATATTTTCTATGCAATTATGATGAAAACTTATATGAATCTAGAATCTAACATGAAATTGATATGCAATGAATTAATCTAAGATGAATTCTAAATGATATGCAATACTCAAAAACAAGAATGATCTCACAATAGCTTGGATTCACAAAGATGATTCTTCAGTCTCCAATTCGACAGTGTGAGGATGCAAAAATATGAGATGATTTGTGATGAGCTGAAGCCTTACTTTTATAGAAATCTAGGGCTTTGGAGGTGCATGGAAGAAAGCCATAAATCACTCAAATAACTCAGGTTGATTTTTGAGTTATTTTTAAATAAAAGATATTTAACTCACAAAAACATGCAAAAGCAGAGTTCAACTCAAAATAGAGTTTAGCTTTAATTGATAATTGATAGTTGTCTGCTTTTCTTGAATGTGCATATTTTGTTATGAATTAATTTAATAATAAAGTGATTTATTTCCAACTTAACTGATTTTGAAAAATAAAACAATTGATTTATGGGTTAATCAATCATTTAATCAAACTTTTATTCAAAAACAATATTATTAAAAATTGACAACTTGCTTTAATTAATTAAATAAGAATTTTAATCAATTATTCATAGGATTTTAGATTTATTGTCAAAATTAAATAATACAAAATAGAATTAAATTCAATTAAATAATTAAGTGGCAGAATTAAATCTAATCAATTAAATATTGAGAATATTCAATTAATCAAACTTTAGGATAAATCAAATTTATCGCCAAATAATCATTAAATTAAAGATAATTATTGATAATTAGGAATATTGCTAGGAATATTCCCCGATGCAGAATTTAGGATAATCAATTAAGATTCGATAATGTGCCGATGTGCCTTAGGTTAGGACTTTGATGTTGATTTCGTTCGATGTGTCGATATAGGAGGTTAATGAACCTATAACCTATTTTTGGGGTATTACAAATGTGTCCTAAGGGGTTGTAGGACCCCTTCAGACACACTTGAGGATTCAAATGTGTCAAAAGGCATCATGGGAACTTCCTAAGGGTCCTAGTATGCCTTATCATGCGTTAGGACCCCTAAGAAGTCCCCATGTCCCTTTTTGACACATTGGAATGCTCAAGTGTGTCGAAAGGGGTCGTAGGACCCCTTTGGACACACTTGAGTATTCCAATGTGTCAAAAGGGTTCATGGGGACTTCCTATGGGTCTTAGTATGCCTTATCACGCATTAGGACCCTTAGGAAGTCCCTATGACCCCTTTTGACACATTCAAAACCTCAAGTGTGTCTGAAGGGGTCGTAGGACACCTTCGGACATACTTGATCATTCAAATGTGTCAAAAGAGGTAATGGGTTCTTCCTAAGGGTCCTAGTACAAATATCACATGTTAGGACCCCTAGGAAGTCCCCATGACCCCTATTGAGACATTGTAATGGTCAAGTGTGTCCTAAAGGGTCCTACGACCCCTTCGGACACACTTGAGAATTCAAATGATTTAGAAGGGGTCATGGGGACTTCCTAGGGGTCCTAGTACACCTTATCACATGTTATGACCCCTAGGAAGTCCCCATGACCCCTTTTGAAATATTTGAATGATCAAGTGTGTCCGAAGGGGTCTTATGACCCCTTGGGACACACTTGATCATTCAAATGTTTCAAAAGGGGTCATGGGGACTTCCTAGGGGTCATAACATGCCTTATCACATGTTAGGACCCCTAGAAAGTCCCCATGACCCCTATTGACACATTGGAATGCTCAAGTTTGTACTGAGGGGCCCTACGACCTCTTCGGACACACTTGAGCATTCAAATGAGTCAAAAGGGGTCATGGGGACTTCCTAGAGGTCCTTGTACACCTTATCACACATTAGGACCTCTAGGAAGTGCCCATGACCCCTTTTGACACATTGGAACCCTCAAGTGTGTCCTAAAGGGTCCTACGATCCTTCTGAACACACTTGAGAATTCAAATGTGTCAAAAGGGGACATGGAGACTTCCTAGGGGTCCTAGTACATCTTATCATGTGTTAGGACTCCTAGGAAGTCCCCATGACCCCTTTCAACACATTGGAACCCTCAAGTGTGTCCTAAGGGGTCCTATGATCTCTTCAGACACACTTGAGGGTTCAAATATGTCAAAAGGTGTCATGAGGACTTCCTAGGGGTCCTAGTATGCCTTAGCACGTGTTAGGACCCCAAAGAAGTCCCCATGACCCCTTTTGACACATTAGAACCCTGAAGTGTGTCCTAAGGAGTCCTACAACTTTTTTAGACACACTTGAGGGTTCAAATGTGTCCAAAGAGGTCATGGGGACTTCCTAAGGGTCCTAGTACACCTTATTATGCTTTAGGACCCCTAGCAAGTCGCCATGAGCTCTTTTGACACATTAGAACCCTCAAGTGTGTTCTAAGGGGTCGTAAGACCCCTTAGGAAACACTTGAGGGTTCTAATGTGTTAAAAGGGGTCATGAGGACTTCTTAGGGGTCCTAGTACACCTTATCGCCTGTTAGTACCCCTAGGAAGTCCCCATGACCCCTATTGACACATTGGAATGCTCAAGTGTGTCCTAAGGGGTCCTAGGACCTCTTACGACACACTTGAGCATTCAAATATTTCAAAAGGGGTCATGGGGACTTCCTAGGTGTCCTAGTACACCTTATCACGCATTAGGAACCTTAGGAAGTCCCCATGACCCCTTTTGACACATTAGAACCCTCAAGTGTGTCCTAAGGGGTCGTATGATCCCTTTAAACACACTTGAGGGTTCAAATATGTCAAAAGAGGTCATGGGGACTTCCTAGAGGTCTTAGTATGCCTTATCACACGTTAGGACCCCTAGGAAGTCCCCATGACCCCTTTTGACACATTGGAATGCTCATGTGTGTCCTAAGGGGTCCTATGACCCCTTCAGACACACTTGAGCATTTGAATGTATCAAAAGGGGTCATGGAGACTTCCTAGGGGTCCTAGTGTGCCTTATCACACGTTAGGACCCCTAGGAAGTCCCCATGACCCCTTTTGACACATTGGAACCCTCAAGTGTGTCCTAAGGGGTCATAGGTAGGACCCCTTCGGACACACTTGAGGGTTCAAATTTGTCAAAAGGGGTCATGGGGACTTCCTAGGGGTCATAGTACGCTTTATCATGTGTTAGGACCCTAAGGAAGTCCCCATAACCCCTTTTGACACATTAGAACCCTCAAGTGTGTCCTAAGGGGTCGTAGGACCCCTTCAGACACACTTGAGGGTTCAAATGTGTCAAAAGGGGTCATGGGGACTTCCTAGGGGTCCTAGTACGCCTTATCACACGTTAGGACCCCTAGGAAGTCCCCATGATCCCTTTTGAGACATTTGAATGCTCGAGTGTGTCTGAAGGGTCCTACGACCCCTTCAGACACACTCAAGCATTCCAATGTGTTAAAAAGGGTCATGGGGACTTAGGACCCCTTCAGACACACTTGAGCATTCCAATGTGTCAAAAGGGGTCATGGGGACTTCCTAGGGGTCGTCTACGACCCCTTCAGACACATTCAAGCATTCCAATGTGTCAAAAGGGGTCATGGGGACTTCCTAGGGGTCCTAACGCGTGATAAGGCATATTAGGACCCCTAGGAAGTCTCGGTAACCCCTTTTGACATACAATTTAAATATTATGATCTATAAAGTTTATATATATATATATATATATATATATATATATATATATATATATATATATATATATATATATATATATATATATATATATATAATTATATATAATACATATTAAAAAATATATAAAATATTTACATAATACCCCTTAAACATTATATATATATATATATATATATATAATTTGTACATATAAATATAATATAAGTTAGTTAAATATAATTATATACAATACATATTAATATATAAAAAATATATTAATATAAAATATATATGACATACAATTTAAATATTCTAAGAAATTATAATATAAAATATATATTAATATATAATTATATATAATATATATTAAAAAATTTACATAATACCCCTTAATACCCCTTAAACGTTATATATATATATATATATATATATATATATATATATATATATATATATATATATATATATATATATATATATATATATATATATATATATATATATATATATATATATAATTTGTACATATATTTATATAATATAAATGTTAAATATAATTATATACAAGGGTTCACCCCGCAGTGCAACGGTTAAGTTGCAAGCCTGTGTTGACACAGGTCGTGTGGTCGGATCACTCGAATGCTAGTTAGCGTGCACAAAGGAACAAATACTTGCACGATTGCTGAAGGATGGAGCCCCCATGATCTGACATAAGAGGTGCTGACTTAGACTTACCACAGACAACAAGGGTATGGTGCATCAGATGTATCCAGCTCATCAGAGAGATAAGGAGGGAGCTCAGACCGCCGAAAGACATACTCCTGGAGGGACATGGTGTATGGGAGGCATAAAGGAGCTAACGCGTAGACCGCAGATGAGAGGTATGAGGAGATATGTTTCCAATGTAAGGAGTGCCACTAGATCAGTGGCGTGTGAGGAGGGAGGCATAAGATGGCAGTCAATGATGGAGTGATAAGGTGGTTCGTTGATTGGGGGCTTAGACTTGGAGAGATAAGGAGAGTAGAGGTATTATAAATATAGGTGTATCTAGGAGGCGTCGATGCCTCGGCAACCAAAAATTCACCAAGGATGGAGCCCCCCTTAATGTGACCCCACTGGTTGAAAGCTCCAGTCAAAAAGAGCTTGCCAAATATATATATATATATATATATATATATATATATATATATATATATATATATATATATATACAATACATATTAATATATAAAAAATATATTAATTTATAAAATATTATAATATAAAATATATATGACATACAATTTAAAACCCCTAAGATATTATAATATAAAATATAAATTAATATATAATTATATATATAATACATATTTAAACATTATATATATATATATATATATATATATATATATATATATATATATATATATATATATATATATATATATAATAGTGATATCATACATATTTCAAAGTTCAATTCTATAGTTAAACATTATATATTCAAAGTTCATATTTCATAGTTAAACATTATATATATATATACCTCTTTTTATATATAAAAGTTCAATTTTTTCATTTACTCCCGCCGTTTTTTCATGTACCCAATTAAATTGGGTACCCGATTATGGACTGGTGTAACTTTGACCAAAATATTCCCTGCCCCCACAGACCAGAGAATCACGGGATTTTAGACTTTTTTCATGGGTTGTAGTAAAAAAAAAAAAAAAGTGATTTGGGGCCCATTTTTTGAAAGTTAGTTAAATTAAGTTGTTTTTTGTCAACTTGTGGTCTCACCATGGGAAGCAATAGCTGTCGAAAGGATAAATGAAAGAGGAAGGTGGCGGATGAGGAAATTCAAGCATATAGGGAAAAAGATAGGGAAAATCATCGAAGAAGGAGAGAAGGTATGTTAAACATTAATCAAGGTGACCCTGTAAATGTAGTTGCAAGTGAAGAGGATGTTGAATTTGAAATATTATGGTCCATTCATTCTACTTTGCATACTAAAGAAATGCTAGAGGATTGTGGTGCAAGCGGTCTTCCCAAATCATCAAGAGACTTGCTAGATCAATTTTTATGTCATAGAGATGATGTTTGTTTAGTTTATAAAAAAGATTGCTTAAATGCCAAGTGCTCAGAATGTGGTGGCTTGTCCAAGTTTAGGACATGTTTTCATGAGGGTTTGGAACACAATTTTGGAAAGACACTTGTCCAAAAAAAGGTATATGAAACAATGAAATATACATTGAAGAGTGGAGGTGAAGGCTCTAGATGTGAGTTAGTTGCAAAAGAATACAATGTTGCTGATTTTATCTCAAATTTCAAGAAAAATCTTTTTTACAAGTATGCAAGGCATACTCATAGGTCTCAATGGTTGGATCAACAATTCAGGACATGTAAGGACACTTTCCCCATTGGAACTATTATATCTATTGTAGACTTTGTGGAGAACTATACATTGCAGCCCCAAAATGAGACTCAAGCTTAATATTACAATTCCATTCAAGTTGCTATTTTTGTACACATCACATATACACATTCCTTTGATAGCACAAAAGATGAGCGAAAGATAATAAGAGAGTACCATTTTTATATGAGCGATGATAGGTCTCACTCTCATGAGTTTGTTCAACATTATTTCCAAAACTATTTTGACTTCTTGCAGGAAAATGGTATTGCTATGGATAGGCATCTCATTTTGTCGGATAATTGCACCGATCAATTTAAGAATTCTAGAATGTTTTATTGGTTGTGTAGAATGCATGTGGAGAGAGGTATACCTCATATTTTGAGTTTTTTTGAGTCAGGGCATGGGAAAGGGGAGCATGATGGAGTAGGTGTGTGTGTGAACAGAGCTCTAGTTAAGGAGCAATTGAGGATTTCAGGTGTTGTACTTCTTGATGCTTGTTCTATTGTTGATTGGTGTACTTTAGCATTGTCATAGGGGGGGACTCTTGATTCTACAGTGCATAGATTCTTTTGGTTGGTTGAGGAGGGAACTATAGGAGATAGATTGGATTGTCAAATAGTGAAAGACTCTTCAAAAATGCATTCATTCCGAAGCTCCAATAGTAGTACATGGACCATTTGGACACAAGAGTTGGCTTGTTTTTGCCCCATGTCTTTTCAGTATGATTGGGATCATTGTGAGTCAAGTGAGTGGGTGGATACATGGGTTCCACAGTATCTAACTCCTTTATCTTTGACACTCTCTATAAGAAATGATGACATGGACACTTCAGTTGAGTATGACCATCTTTCAGATCTTCTGCACCCAAGAGATGTTTTTGCATTGGTTGCACCGCAGGGGAGTGATGAGAGATCAGATTATTGGTTAGTACATTGTGTACGAGGTAAATAGAAGCTTGTACAACCGATGATAGATGGTGATGGGTTCACTATCCTACTGGTTCAGTTGTTGTTGCAGGAACATGGCTGCGAACATACATGATTAGAAAGAATGGAATTCCTGCATTTGAAGACTATGAGAAGCACAAAACTATTCTCATGTATTCACACCTTGTTATAGCAACAAATGTCAAGTTGTCAAAGCATCAAGGAAGACAAAAGACAAAAGAACTTTGGACTATTAGTACTGTTGATCACGAAGCACTATTGGAGACCCTGAAGAAAAGAGATGACCCTTTAGGAACACTTGACTAGGTAATAAGTTAACTTAGTGCAATGTTTTCTAAGTTTGTTAAGCTTAATTTCAATACATTAATTTCACCTTTCTTAGATTGTATTTTGAGTCAATAAACTTGGTTTTGTATGTGGATTATAACTTGTGCAGGAGCACCTATGAAGACATCTACGGTCACCATGGATCCAATCAGAGATAGAAGGACAAAACGATCCTTAATGGTTAGTTGAGATCTTTTGAAGCCTATAATTGCAATTTGTGACAATCAATTTGATTTAAAAGTTAAATGTCCAAGAAGTCTTGATAAGGACTTCTGACCAAAATCATGTATGGGTGGCCAATAGTGCTAACAAGGGATCTAAGTATACATTTTCTCAGAAAAAGGCAATGAAAACACATAATTTTTTATTATTTACTTATGTCATTTGCATGGTTTGAATTCTTACATGTTTGATTTTTGTTTCTAATTCTTTAAGGATATTATTTTTTATCATTTCAAACAATCGTTGATGCTTTGAAAGTTCATTTGAATCAGATGGATACATACATGATAGATGTAAATGATTCATTGTGTAGTGAGGGTCAGTTGAAAGTAGCACCGCAATGTATCTTTCAAACCGTCTATCCTGGCATCGAACTGTTTGCTCCATCGGCTCCAGTTGGCCTGGTAAACGCTAGTGACAACCTCATTCCGCCCATAGAGTCACTGGAACGCTTGTAACCATGCTCAACCCAAGTGACCCCAAGGTGCACTAAGCATGATTAGGAAGTGATCTTCTGATGCTTGTATCTTGGACCTCATGAGAGGTATTGACAAACCATCAGGGGCTACGGGATCGTGATTCCGAGGTCTAGAATGACCTCTCTTGATTTTGGGTGATTCGACTTCGTTTGCATTTGGCAAGGCGATCTCAGTCGATGCCAAAACTTGCTGTGAGGGTCAATTGAAAGTAGCACTGTAGTGTATCTTTCAAACCATATGTCTTGGCATCAAACTGTCTGCTCCATCGACTTTGATTGGCCGGTTAAACGCTAGTGACAACCCTCTTCCGCCCACGGAGTCACTAGAATGCTCGCAACCACGCTTGTATCTCGGATCTCATGAGAGGTATCGACAAATAGGGGCTATAGGATTGTGTTTCCAAGGTCTACAATAACCTCTCTCAGTTTTGGGTGATTTGACTTCGTTTGCATTTGGAAAGGCAATCTCAGTCGATGCCAACACTTGTAGTGAGGGTCAGTTGGAATTAGCTCTGTAGTGTATCTTTCAAACCGTCTATCTTGGCATCGAACCATCTACTCCATTGGCTCCGGTTGGCTGGGTAAACACCAGTGACAACCTCATTCCACCCAAAGAGTCACTGGAATGCTCACAACCACGCTTGACCCAAGTGACCCCAAGGTGCACTAAGCACAATTGGGCAGCGATCTTCCAAGGCTCGTATCTCAGACCTCGTGAGAGGTATTGACAAACCATCAAGGGCTATGAGATCATGTTTCTGAGCTCTACCATAACCTCTCTCAGTTTTGGGTGATTCAACTTTGTTTTCATTTGGCAAGGTGATCTCAGTCGATGCCAAAACTTGCAGTGAGGGTCAGTTGAAAGTAGCTCCGCAGTGTATCTTTCAAACCGTTCATCCTAGCATCAAACCGTCTGCTGCATCGGCTTCGGTTGGCTAGGTAAACACTAGTGACAACCCCATTCTGCCCACGGAGTCACTGGAACACTCATGACCACGCTTGACCTAAGTGACCCCAAGGTGCACTAAGCACGATTGGGTAGCAATCTTCTAAGGCTCATATCTCAGACCTCGTGAGAGGTATCGACAAACCGTTAGGGGCTACGGGATCATGTTTTTGAGGTCTACAATAAACTCTCTTGGTTTTGGGTGATTCAACTTCATTTGCATTTGGCAAGGCGATCTCAGTCAATGCCAAAACTTGCAGCGAGGGTCAGTTGAAAGTATCTCCACAATGTATCTTTCAAACCATCTGTCCTGGCATCGAACCATTTGCTTCATCAGCTCTGGTTGGCCGGGTAAATGCTAGTGGGCCGTACGGAGTGCATGTGGGCCATACGATTTCTGGACCTCTCATGCTCAAACCATTCTTTTGACATTATGGCTCTGCACCTTGTTTTCTTTTCACTAAAAATTAAATTTGAGCCAGCAAAATCCCAATTTGTATACACTTCCCTCATAGGTAGGTGGAAGAAATTATGGATAGTGTCTCTATCTAGTGTGAAGAGAACCTATTCATTAGCTAGTTTTATTTGTTTAATCCCAGGGTTAAAATAAGAAATGCACTCCTTGATTAGTTTTGGAGATTGCATAGTGACTGGGAATCCATCTGCTTCCATGAGCCTACTTTCTATTAATTTTTCTATGATTGGATACCTTGGTTCATGATAGACCCTTGTGTGAAGGTATCCCAAGTCAAAATGACTTAGTTTTGTGTCACTGATCTCCTTCCATTCACTCTTAATGCCATTAAGGTGATCAAAACCAACGTACATGAGGGCCATTCTGTGAATTCAGAGGATATGATAGATTTTTATTCTTAGAGAAAATGATACGAGAGAATTTACTTCCATGTCTTTGTAGCGATGCTTTAATTTTACTTCTCCCACAATATATTGTGCAATCGAGGCAAATCTTAGACAGATCGTAGAAATGAATGACATTAAATGCATTAAATGATGGACATGACATTGTTTCAGATAAATCATTGTGTGCATGTAATGTTGTGAACTATGGTGACCAACTTATGAGACTAATTATTTTCAAAATTATTGTGATTTGTGGAACTTTGGAAATGGCACTTCGACAATGCTGATTTTGATTCTTCTTTTCCTCATTAGGTGAGGTTTTGCATATCTTTCTTTGGAATCAAATGATATCTGCTTCCATGCTTTAGGTTTGTAGGGAGTGTGGAGGACTCCCGATCATAACTAACTACCTTTTCTCGATGAGTTACTTTTGTCTTCGGAACCTGCCTTATCTTTCTTCATCGAAAACCACACATAACTTTCTTTAAGGAATTCCATTCCTGATCATTGGAGGTTTCCTTCTTCAGTTGTTATCCTGATCTTTTAGAAATTTAACTTCTCCCCTTTTCTTTCTGACAAAATGAGTACTTCAAAAACCTTTTTCCTGAACATAGAGTTCTCCTTTCATAATTTTGGAAATTGCACTCATTCGCTACTATTTTCGAATGACTTTAGTAGTTAAAGCATGATTTTCCTGAAATTCTACATTTATGATTTCTTCGCGTGAATTTGAGACTTGGACTAACATTAGTTACATTTCGATGTGACTTAGTACTAAAAGGGAAAGATGAAACATGATTACCCAATTTCCTGTTCTGACTTCAAAGATAAGGCTTGAATTATACTGTAAGAATAATATCCTTGGGGTGGTAAGAGGACTCCATTCTCAAAAATAAAACTAGACACTTACATTCTTTCAGATACAACACTAGATTTAACATCCAGGGACTAAAATATAGAAACACTAAGGTAGGAGCATTATGCAAAGGTAAACTATAATAGGGTTCAAATTTATGATGTTACATCTTACCCCCACTTTAGTGAGCATATCATGACATGAGATGTGGGCTAAAGTAAAGAAAACTTTGATGACTTAGGTTTGTGATGTTATCCACATAGAGCTTACCTTAGTGAGAAGGACCTGATTTGTTACGTGAGCACATCCTACACATAAGCTACAAAAAATAATGTTAGAGGATGAAGACAACTTGTAGATAAAGACCATGGATGGTATGTCAAAATGGGTAACAATTTGTGCTATGCTAGATAGCCATAAAATAGGGACATCTTGATAGTGCACCAATTTGAGTAGAAAAATGTAGATATCTTCATGATAGGGAGGCTTTAGAGGATGCACCAATGTGAGTAGAAAAATATAGATAGTTTCATTATAGGGTAGGTTAATACATGAAACATCACGAGTAGAAAAAATTAGATAGTAATGTAATAGGGAGACTTGGACCATGCATGTATGAGTGGTGAATGTTAGATAGTCCTATGATATGAAATATTTGATTAGATAGTGGAATGGACCTCACAAAGAAAGATCAGATAGTGGATTAGCCCCCCAAAAGGAAGACACATAGGTCAAAATTTTTAAATTTTCAAAAAAACTATGATGTACATACAATATGATAATAAGATAATCAAATATAAAAGATATAATGACCCCCATAGAATAGACCATGTTTCTCAAGGGGAGCATATAAAATTATAAGTAGAGATAAAGACATTGTGGAATGTCAAAAATGGGATGTTTGTATGTAATGTCACCCCACAATGTGTGACACATGATATCCAAAATATCTAGACAAAGATAGGGGGATATGATGAGGACTCATTAGAACCAAGAAGAGGGATTAAAAATATATGATATAAATCCTCTCTGAGGTGTTTTCGAAGGTTGTCATGGCTTGGATCAAAAGAATAGAAAATTAAGATGAAATCAAATAAAAAATTGGATCACCATGGAAAGGAAGCCTAAATGCCTCAACACTTCGCATAATCCCCAAATGTTGAAAATAAAATCTTGGCAAATAGAAGAATAAGAAAAAAAGAAGAAGGTGAAAGAGATAATCCTATATTTCCAAGTACCAAAATAGTAGAAGGGTCCTCAAGAGGATAAACACACTAAAAGATAAGTACTAGTGAACACATACAAACATGCTATGATCTAAAGATGTAGAAGTGGGTACTATCATAAATTTTCCACTAGAAAATCATCATCCTCCTAATAGTGATGGGGAGGGAGTTCAAGATTATAGTGGTACAACCATGATGGCAGCCCAAGGTATCTCACCAATAGCCAAAGCCAAGGATGAAGATCATTTTTAACACTAGAATTTCCCCAATAGAGTCAAACAAGAAAGCCTTATAGCTCATGGGTGACCCAAATTAAGGTGCAAATGAAGAAGATCTCATGTAAACTTCTCTAAAAGGTGAAAATATGAGCTTAGGAGAAGTTGGATATTTCTCCATAGTGAGAATTGATACCAAAATGGGATTTGTTATAGTGGACTTGCAATGAAAAAACTTAGGCACATGACCCTTCTACGAATTTTATTTAAAGGATGGAGGTGAAACACTTTGATCCACTATAGTATCCTTTAATACGCTAAGAAAGGTTGGATGACAATTGGGAGATGGATCTAGAAAAGGCTAGGTGGACATTACTACACTAGACACCACCTATGTATGCAACATGTTCACTAGTGCAAAAAAAGGAAAGACATCTACCAAGGAGGTGATAAGTTATGGTTCCTATGATAGAGAGATTAAGACTTGGACCTACTTGGTACGAGGTTGAATGGTCACTCTTGGTGTATGGGTAAATGAGATGAAAGAGATTTTTGGGTGGAAGGCTAGAGCAACTGAGATAGGGTAAGAGATAAGAGTGGAAGTGGAAGTAATAGATGTAGGTTCTAAATATGCACTTGCTGCCATTTTAGTGGCCTCACATGCCAAAAGAACTTTCCTAATGGTGGTCCTTACACTCATGCACAAGTTAGTTCTGTTGTATATTTAAGCTATGATGGAAATATTACAAGAGCCTAGTGACATCCTACTCCGTAGGGGTGGTCATTGATAATGTTGTCGATAAGGATGAAGGCCCCACCAATAGAGTAGGAGGTTTCACTAATACAACAACTATCATCTTAGTAAGAAACACCCTTCCTCTTTTTTCCTTGTAGGCAAAAAGAAAAACTAATGATGCCCTTGTAGGGTAAAAGTCAAGTAAAAGAAGAGAAAGTGTACTCTTAGGTAATCTCTTACCCTTTACATAGATAGAAGGGAAATACATGTCTATAATTATTAGAATAGGGAACGTTTGGTGCACCTTGGGTTTAGGTAATATGGGTGTCTTTCCTTTGTTTACACTAGGTGCAGACATGTAAAAAGAAGACACCATTAAAGGTTTCAAAGCCCAAGATAGACAAAAAGGCTTCCCACAAAGTATATGATTTCCTTGATCCACCAGCAAAGAAAGGACTAAATATGAAGCACACTAAGCCCCATGAGAAGACTAGATGGAGAGAGAGAGAGAGGGAATAGGTTTCACATGCTTGAAATTTGTTTCCCCAACCTTAGATTTTTGATATGCCAAAAATGAGGCATCCTATCAATTATGGACCCTACGAAAGTCAATAGTACATTTGAGGCCATATTCTGATGGCTATCTATCGGATTTGCAATGCCAAATTGTTGACACTTCGAAAAATATGTTCATCAGCATTTTTGCATTGAAAATTGTAACAAAAGTAAAATTCGTTAGTATTTCGACAGCTTTTTTTGTCGGAACTAGCGGCATTATTAGCAACTTTACTATGGGATTTCATATGGTATATCTATCAAAACTCTGACATCCATATGTCGAAAAGTCTATCAGTTTGGTGACGGATATGCAACGATTCTTTGACAGGTCTACTCGTCAAAGATATAGCATTTCCATCGCACATATTTGTCGAAAAGGGACCCTCTCCAAGATTATATCTATCAAAAGTGTGACGGATAGGCAACGACTCTCTGACAAGAAAAGCCATTGGACATATAGCACTGATGTCGAAATAAATATAAGTTATGTCAAAAAGTGATGGATACTCACATTAAAGATAACAGAGCTCAAGAGAGCATCATAGTTGGTCTCCGTCTTTGGTCCATCTACTGACAAAACATTGTACCTTTCGTTAGCTCATCAAATGAGGGGATTTGAAAGAATTTAATATGATATTTTCATGATAACGTATATTATTTAAGTTGACGTTGCATGAATTTATCGATTCCGCGCACTTGTAAACTATGAGCACAGCCATAAAGAAGCATCTCCTCCCATGGCCTACATTACTCAAGCCATAGGAGGGGATGCTTCTTTATGGCTGTGCTCGATGTTTACAAGTGCACGAAGTAGATAAATTCATTCAATGTCAAACTAAAATAATGTACGTTATATAGGAAAATATCATCCATTAAATTCTTTCAAATCATCGCATTTGATGAGCTAATGAAATGTAAAATGTTTTGTCAGTATATGGACCACAGACGGAGACCAACTATGATGGTCTCTTGAGCTTTGCTATCTTTGGTCCTAGCTACTAGGTAAGGCCTAGAAGACTTATACCTGTCGATCGTCGAGAATAATCATCGCCTTGCCTTTATGTACAATGCACAGTATCCAATATAAGAGAAGGTAGAAAATATGAATGGATAAAAGAAATGAAAGATACAATAATATTATCTTGTTGTTTACCTTCTCATAATTGATCCCAGTCTCGCAAAAGTAATTTTATATGATCACTAGCACATTTCGTGCATGGATGAGAAACAATATGCAAAGTTTCTAGATTCTGAGAAGAGGTATGAGTGGAGGCCAAAAAAGGGATATTTGTGAAGGTTTTATAGACGTAGGTTACTGAATCATCATCTCTACATTGGTTCTCAATCTAGAAACCCTCTCTAGAAAATATCCACATCTAGCAAATCTCCACAAAATTCCCTTCTAGCCTCCACTGCATAGACGTCTTCTTAGTAGCTAAAAACTCTACATCATTGATTCCCATCATTTTTTCAACATCTTCGTGGACTGAGACCTTAAATTATTGAGCTTCTCTTTGTTTTGAGAATAGTTTAACATTCTCTACTTAACAGGGCCAACCATGTGAAGGTGGAAGCTCACCTGGCCCCTCGTAGGAGCCTCTTATGACCCTTTACGACACTTTAAGACCTCTAAGATGTATTCTTCGGGATCATAAAGGGTCATAAGGGGTCATGGGACACAACAATTGAGAAACATAAATGTAGGCATCATGGTCACAATTGTTTAGAGACACAACATAATTGAATTCTATACCTAGACGATGCAACACAACCACTACTCCTCCAGTTCTAAGTCGACACTGCGATATCCAAAAACTAAAGATAATGAATAAATTTGGAGAGAGTAGGAGGAGGGCAATACCGACTGAAATAATATAGGGGCGTAGGAGGAGGGAAATAACCACTAAAATAATATAGGGGTCCCTATATTATTTCAGTCATTATTGCCCTCCTCCTATGCTCTCCAAATTTATTCCTTATCTATATATGGTTTTTGGATCCCACAGTGTCAACTTAGAACTGGAGGAGTAGTGGTTGTGTTGCATCGTCTGGGTATAGCATTCAATTATGTTGTGTCTCCAAACAATTGTGACCATGATGCCTACATTTATGTTTCTTAGCTGTTATGATATCTACATTTATGTTTCTTAGTTGTCGTGTTTATGTGCATGTTCTTTATGTGTCTGGCTTCTCTCCCTCGCATCCAAAATAAGATTTTCCCACTTAGAATCGAGAATGCGTGTGCAATAGGTATGTATGTTTCATGAAACACCTATCCACAAAAGAATGGAAAGACATCTTTCTAGGCTGGGCCTGGATCCTTTGGAAATTAGCTTCATAATAAATGAAGTAGATGAGAGCTGAGCAATTAGCTTCCCAAGAAAAATCAAACAAGTTCTTATTTCATGCTTGTTTAAGCTTGCTAATTGGTTCCATCAACCAAATTCTTGATCACCTCTTCAAATGGTGATTCCAAACCCTCCAAGGACCTTAACACCTATTTTTTGTCCTATCTTCACTCACAATGCACTCACACTATGGTCTTTTTACTCCAAAACTCAATCTGTCCATTCTAGGCCTTCAAACCCCAATCTTTGTAGTACAAAAGCGACTTTTTTTCATGGTTTTCTCAAAAACATTCCAAATGACTCAGAAAAATAATTACATATTTGAGTACCCTTTTTCAACTTATATAACATATGTCAAAACTAAGACTATGTGTTTTGGAACATCACACCTTAAAATTGCTGATTCATGTTTCCCAACTAGGCCTAATAGGCTCAATTAACAAAGTAGCCACAAATGAACTATTTCCCATAATGCCAAATGACTCTAAAAAGGTTATATCAATGATATAAAGGTATTATGGGTCTAATGTTGTCAAATTTGACAACTTTTTGCAGAGGCCCTAGGTGGACTTGCAATCAGTCAAGTTATGAGGGACTTCACAAGTGTTTCTAAAACACCAACCAAGCATCTTCATGAGGATCCTTCTCATTGATCCTATCAACACCAAACCTTATCAGAGTGCACACTATGTTTTGTGCCACCATATACTCTACATATTATCAACATCACCATTGTCCCTCCATCTAATCAGTGGATTCATCTCAACAATCCCATCAACCCAATACCTCACAACCGGGTACTCACTAGGCTTAGTTTCCTAGTAGCCTTCCCGATTGGTTTTCTAAGGTTCTTGCCAAAATTTACCAAAAGATTCAGGGAAAAAAATACATATTTGGATACCATTTTTAGGGTTGTGCAACATAGTTGAAATTTAGGTATTACTCTTTTGGACCAACTTCCCGAACTAAGATTGGTGCACTGGGACTAGCCCTCTATTAGGCCTCCCTTTCCAAAGCAACCACTAACTCCTTACCCGACCAGAACTTCTCCACCATATATAGAGTTCCTACACCATCCCAAACCA
Organism: Chamaecyparis obtusa; assembly: GCA_027943335.1. Taxonomy (NCBI): domain Eukaryota; kingdom Viridiplantae; phylum Streptophyta; class Pinopsida; order Cupressales; family Cupressaceae; genus Chamaecyparis; species Chamaecyparis obtusa. Next base: position 68,932 of record BSBK01005400.1, read on the forward strand.
AGTATTTTCACATTTGTAAGAACCATCAACAAGTTTTAAAGTTTCATTCAGAAAACCCTCCCTTTAAGTCCTAATAACCTAGGGCTTTCGCAAACATCCACATCCACACCTTCCTAGGTCCTTCTAATGGATCAAACACCATATTATGACCATATCATGATCATTCATACAAAGAAATAGGGTCCTCCAATGGTCTAATCATCCAGACCTTGACTGTCCCCTCCACCAGTGACCCTTCAAAACTGGGTTATCATGCAATCAGTGAGTGATCCTTCAATCTCATGGTCTACCCTGCATCCAAACATATTGGAAATACATAATACAATGATAAGAAGTCTTTCATAATCCCCCTTCCCTCAAGGAACACTATCAATCATCCCTTCCACATAGCATTTCACTGTTGTATGAGTGGATTGTGTAGGAATAGTTAACATTAAACAAGGAGCAACTCCTCAACACATCTTGGAAACCATTGAATTCAATAATAAATGAAACTTAACACAAACACTATTCCTTCCATTCACTTCTACTAAGAATAAAGCATTTAATCCATTCAACATTACATATAATCATTAGACAGTTACATTTCCTGACTGTGCAGAGGAACAGTCACGAACAAAATGATCAAAAGTACTTTCGCCCTTGCACAAGCTATTCCAAAATTCAAGTAAAATGAGAAATATGCTATATCAAATCATTCATATTTATAGTAACCATTCAAAGGATCATTTTGTCAATGAACCCTCTCACTGTACCCCTGCGGCAGAGAAAGGAAACTTAGTAAAACCAGTCTATGCCACTATTTGTGAGGGTACAATCATGATAAGTGCCTCTCAAACCTCTCCAAACATGTAAGATTGTCTTTAAATACTTTATTGATCTCTTCTAAACATTAATCAAATCAAACCTACATTTTAATCCACACACAATAACCCAAAATGAAGGGTTTTGTATCCTTTAATGAATCTCAGTCACTAGTAACACATGGACAGTCAAACTAGTAGTCTCCAAAGCATTCAATAAGTGAATATGAATGTTTGAAAACTTTCCTCTCAACTTCCCCAACCACTCCTAATCGGTTAGAGGGATTAGTTGAGTGTTTAGACTCTAAAACTCTTCATGCAACTCCCAAAATTTCATGTACAAAATAAAATTAAATCCATTTATGAATTAAATCTAGTATGCCAAAGGACTAGTCCCAACAATTCTTAAACATACTTTATCTGATATGATGAATTGTTAATACAGGTCTAATATACAATGGCTGTGCCAGTAATATCAACAAACATGAATCCAAACATTTCAAAATAGTGAATCAATATCCTTGAGCACAAGCACCAATAACATCAAATAATGGAGATAAAGCATGGGCTAGGGCATGACACCAGTAGAATGCGGTCATTTCAGTGAGCATTCATGATCAAATAAAATGCAATGCATTTGAAATTTGAGGTCGAATATGATGCCAGAGGCTCAAAAGATGTTGCCCGTCAAAGATACCAATCAAAGATGAAGAAATCACATAGCTTCTCTCGTGCTCAGCTTTCAGGAAGGAAGATTTGATAGCCAAATCTTCCTTGTACCACATGAAGAACATGCCATTGGTTTAGTTTTGTAAATTTTTTTTTTGTGTTAAATTTATTTAAATGGAACATTAAGCATAGTAATAATATGCTTAATCTATTAGTAATTGGCAGATTAAATGCAGATAACACCTTTATAAGTTTAGCATGTTATTATAAGATACTAAAGAAGACCTTCTATTTGTCAGACAAATCTTCAAATTACAACACACCTAGCAGTCTACAGAATTAGACAAAGCTATAGATAAAGGTCTAGTAATTTTGTAGACTGCTAGGTCAAATCTTCCTTCATGCTAGCAGCCTATAGAATTAGACCTTTATTTTAGATGCATTTAACACAATTTAGTTTTTACAAACTGAACCAATGACATGTTTAAAACTAAGAAATAGAATGATAATAATATGCTAAAAATTCTATTCTATTTAATACACGTTAAAGGACCAGTCCCAATAATTCTTAAACATACTTTATCTGATATGATGAATTCTTAAACAATTAAGGTTGGAGTAGACATAGTTATCACATAGTTTTTTGTGTGGTACAAGGAAGATTTGGCTAGGTCAAATATTCCTTCATGCTAGCAGTCTACAGAATTAGACCTTTATTAACAATTCATCATATCAGATAAAGTATGTTTAAGAATTGTTGGGACTGGTCCTTTGGCATGTATTAAACAAAATAGAATTTTCAACATATTATTATCATTCTATTTCTTTGTTGTAAACATGCCATTGGTTCAGTTTTGTAATTTTTCTTGTGTTAAATGCATTTTTCCAAACCAATTGTTAAACAAGAAAGCAGTAGCAGTGAGGAGGGGTCTACTTCTGAGGAGATTGATGAAGATCGTGCACCTCAAAAACCAATTCATAAGGTACCAATCATGTTTTCTATTCGCTTATATTTTTGGATTGGTAAATCTCCTTAGTTTCATGTCCTTTCTTTTGATTATTATGGATGAGATATATATCTTACGTTTAACATTCAACTTCTTTACATTTTAGAACATGTAGTGTGTTTTCTGAGGATTTTACCAAATCAACTTTTAACATAAACCAAAAACACCAAACTGATTTCTTGCCCTTTCAACTTGACAAAATATTTGCATTTGACCAATAACTGCAAGCAAGACAGACCTATAAGGGCTGTAGAAGAAGAATGATGTAAGTTGAATAGATTAGAGTGAATGGGGTGTTGAAACATGGTGAATAGACCATGATGAGATGATACTTGATGTTAGGATCAGGGTGAAAAGCCTAGTTGAGGTTTTGACATGGTGGAGGTACTAGGTGCACTAGGTGGCCTAGGATGGAGATGGTGCTAGGAGGAATTGCCAAGAAATGAGGAAGTGAACTTGTGTAGCAGGGTTGTGGAAGCATTAACAAAGTCAAGGAACTCTACTTAATCCTTGAGTTGAGGCTAATTCCTTGAGCGGATTCCAAGTTACTTGTTGGATCCTCGAGTTGAGTTGGTCTCCTTAAGGTGATAGTAGAGGGTTCTGCATCAAGATGTATGAAACAAAGAAGAGGAATATCAATAAAAGATTAAATTCTTTGCAACTCTGGTAATCCACTATCTCATGGAATAGTGAATAGAATAGTGAATCTATATGTGAGTTTGATCATTAACATAAGCATTACATGTCTTTGTACAAAGTTTATTCTAACACTTTATTATATCTTATTCTAATTGAGATTTTTAATTGGGAAAATTTGTGTTTAATAAAATGGAAGTGGTCTCAATAGCATAGAGATATAAAAAGAAAATAAATTTAGAGTTTAGCCCAAGAATTGTGGAATATAGTTTTTGTCATTTCTATACACATTGCTGATTTCATTGCGTTGTACAATGCATATTGCATAGTGCATGAATAATGACTAGATGCAAATAGTTTTTAAATTTTCAATTACAACCTACTTTGTACAAAGTCAACCTACAAACTGAATACAAACTTCTGAGAAATTTGACATATCCAATGACTCTTGTTGCTATGAAGATAGCTACAAGAGGTTGTAGAGCTTGATGATGAAGCTCTTGGGTCAAAGTCTCTCTTAAGTCTTTTAGCTAGATCACTATCCTTTGAGTGCAAGTGCTAGTATTAATTAGGTTGAACCTTTCATTTTATAAAAATCTTATTTTCTTTACAAATGAGTTAGAATGCTTCTATGTTCTTGTCACTAGGATTAAAAGGTCTTATTACAATGTTCTTTGTTGTGGGGCAGGAGGTCAATCTTCATTGTGGGGGACAATGAAGATTTGTCTGACAAATAGCAGGTCTTCTTTAGTATCTTATAATAACATGCTAAACTGATAAAGGTGTTATCTACTTTTAATCTGCCAATTACTAATAGATTAAGCATATTATTACTATGCTTAATGTTCCATTTAAATGCATTTAACACAAAAAACAAATTTACAAAACTGAACCAGTGGCATGTTTACAACAAAGGTGTAATAGAACTCCCAACAATTCTTAAACATACTTTATTTGATATGATGAATTCTTAAACAATTAAGGTTGGAGTAGACATAGTTATCACACAGTTTTTTGTGTAGTACAATGAAGATTTGACTAGGTCAAATCTTCCTTCATGCTAACAGTCTACAGAATTAGACCTTTATTAACAATTCATCATATCAGATAAAGTATGTTTAGGAATTATTGGGACTGGTCCTTTGGCATGTATTAAACATAATATAATTTTCAGCATATTATTATCATTCTATTTCTTTGTTCTAAACATGCCATTGGTTCAGTTTTGTAATTTTTCGTGTTAAATGCATTTTTCCAAACCAATTTTTAAACAAGAAAGCACTAGAAGTGAGGAGGGGTCTTCTTTTGAGGAGATTGATGAAGATCGTGCACCTTAAAAACCAATTCATAAGGTACGAATCATGTTTTCTATTCACTTATATTTTTGGATTGGTAAATCTCCTTAGTTTCATGTCCTTTCTTTTGATTACTATGGATGAGATATATATCTTACATTTAACATTCAACTTCTTTACATTTTAGAACATGTAGTGTGTTTTCTGAGGATTTTACCGAATCAACTTTTAACATAAACCGAAAACACCAAACTGATTTTTTGCCCTTTCAACTTGACAAAATATTTGCATTTGACCAATAACTGCAAGCAACTGAATGATAAATCTGTTACAAGCAGTAGTTGCTGTTGCACCAAAAAATTGACCTATTAATGCTCGATACAACCACTAGACTTATAGAAGACACAGGAGGTGATTAAGCCATGTCACGAATCCCAAGGAGAGCACTGATCATTTTGTCAACAATCTCCCCCTCAGCGTTACCTGAGGGGATTCAAACCTGTGACCAAGCTCTGATACCACTTATCACAAGTAGTAGTTGCCGTTGCACCAAAAGATCAACCTGTTAATGCTCGATACAACCACTAGACTTATAGAAGACACAGGAGGCGGTTAAGCCATGTCACAAATCCCGAGGGGAGCGCTGACCATTTTGTCAACAAAATCCACATACTTGTATCTTTGTAAAATAAATGGAACATAAAAAAGATGGCTAAGTGGCTGCCACCATGATTTTTATCTATTGAATATGGGAAAAAAAAGCACCAAAAAGAATTGTGTTATGTTGTAGCTCAATATACTAAAAACCCTAGTGAAAATCCCAACTAAAATTCTATCACAATTGCACTCAAAATAAAAATCATGGTGGTAGCCACTTAGGGATCAAAATAGAGAAAATAAATTAAAATCGTTCTTTGTCCTATTTCCTTTTAACAAAGTCTCAAATATCAAGGATACAATACATTTGATGCCCTAAGCTATCAATACAAATGGCGCCTAGCTAGAAGCTCACATGCTGTCCATTTGATAACCACAGTCAACACTTCAAAATAGTGAATCGACATCCTTGAGCACAAGCACCAATAACATAAAAAATGGAGATAAAGCACAGGATAGGGCACGCCACCAGTAGAATGCGGTCATTTTAGAGAGCATCTCAACAATATACAATGCTCATGCTAGTAATATCAACAAACGTGAATCCAAACATTTCAAAATAGTGAATCAATATCCTTGAGCACAAGCACCAATAACATCAAATAATGGAGATAAATCACGGGCTAGGGCACAACACCAGTAGAATGTAGTCATTTCAGTGAGCATCTCAACAATATACAATGGCCATGCTAGTAATATCAACACACATAAATCCAAGCATTTCAAAATAGTGAATCGATATCCTTGAGCACAAGCACCAATAACATCAAATAATGGAGATAAAGCACGGGCTAGGGCACGACACCATTAGAATGTGGTCATTTCAGTGAACATCTTAGCAATATACAATGGCCATGCTAGTAATATCAACAAATGTGAATCCAAACATTTCAAAACAGTGAATCGATATCCTTGAGCACAAGCACCAATAATATCAAATAATGGAGATAAAGCACAGGCTAGGGCATGACACTGGTAGAATGCGGTCATTTCAGTGAGCATTCATGATCAAATAAAATGTAATGCATTTTAAATTTATGATTGAATATGATGCCAATCAAAGATGAAGAAATCACATACCTTCTCTCGCACTCAGCTTTCACCCGCTCATTTTCTCTGCAATCGAAATAAAAATGATTTTGCCGTTTCACTTTTTTTTTCATCTATACCCCGAAAATGTCAAAATTTTGATGGTCTATTTAAAACCCATCAGAATACTGACACCATCGGGGACTATTACAAAAAAAACACCAAATTCATAAAAAAAGAATTATCCATCGGAAGTTTCTGTTGAAATTTGGCCCCAAATGTAGTAGTGAGTAGGCCAAAATGGTCCAAATGAAAGCCCCCAAAGGATGCTAGAGGATGATATCAAATATCCTAGATTGTGTAAATGGTACCCTTGTGGGGAAGCTTCAACCACTTCTGCAAAATGGAAGGGACTAATCCCATGGATACTAGCCAAGGGATGCCTATCTTGACCTTGAAGAGGTCTATTTTTAGAATAATGACAAAAGTAAAAAATACTACCTTGGGTCCTACCTAGACTATTGAGGGGGTAGACCACAAAGGGGGTCGTGAAAATTCATCATGAATTTGGATGGTGGTAGAGAACTCATCATATATAAGATTATTAGGACCATTAAAAAAGAGAACCTCCTTAGTTGTAAGATCAACTCAGCACATAGGATCAACCATAAAACCCCTGATGGAGACACATTTGATGAATGTTGAAAAATATATAGAAGATGTGTCCCCACTATATGGCTCATCCAAAAGGGTGAAAGTAATGTTAATTTTGAACACCCTTTGGATAGGTAGCGAGATAGGGGTGATCATCACCATGTTGAAAAAGGGACTATCACCTAGCAAAGGAGGAGACGATGAAGTTGCAAAAATTAGAGATATTTAATTAAATTTAATAATTTTTAATTAATGAATGAAACCATTATCTATGTGGTCTTGAACCAAATATCAAAGATGCACACAATGTTTAGTATCGTGACTAGGCACACGATAGTACTAATAGAAATTTGACCCATCATACCAATGGGGGTATGTGCGATTATTAGGAAGAGGATGAGTCTTAGAAAGAGTTACCAAGTTTTGTTTCAATAACCTTTATAGAATGATCACATAGGATTTGACCAAATTAGTGAATGTCCAAATTCATTTTGGTTTTATTTGAAATTACTTCCTCTCTAAGGGCTATAAAAGTTCCATGACATTATCCACAACCTTGTTCTTTTAAGACCCACTAGAGAAAGATTTTCCTATATATGCATTTAAGGATAAATCTCTAAATTGAGGAATGGTGTGTTGATAGTATACTAAAGCACTATCATAACTTGTGAAATTGGGATACTGGATCAAAGAAATATTTTCTCTCAATGTCTGTTGTATATTATCAATGAACATCCTTTGGATATCACCATTAGGCATGAAATATAAAATTTTGTAGAGGTTGATTGGTATCTTAAGATAAATTAGTTATCTTTTCATCTGAATTTTTCTTAATGAATTTTTTTTGGGATAGTGACCTTGTTTCCTATGTCAGACTAAAACTGAGTGAGAATAGCATCCAAACTAATCAAAATTGTTTATAGAGAAGTCTGGAAGAGAGTTTTATTATTCCATAATAGTTCCTTTGAGGGACCAAGAGAACACCTTGAGCATTACATAGTCCAAATTGTGATAACCACTATACTAATTAAGGAACGTGTTGATGATGGAGATGTGGATACCCATCACCACTATATATTTATAAATTTAGGGATTCAACACCCTATGGTAGTGGAGTATTCAACACTTGCATAGTTAAAGAATTACAATAATAATGAGTTAGAGAACTTTGATTAGTCGATGTGGATAAGTTTGCTAGTTGTTTTTATAGTCAAACCATATTTTGTAACATGGTTTTCCAAATGAGATTATGAGGGGGAGGTGAAGGTGGATTTCCTTCACCATTTCCAACACCTTGATTAGTCCCAAGATTAACACCATAGTTTTTTAAATTGTACCCCAAGGGTTGTCTATTCATAATTACACTAGGTTTTTGCTACTGGACAAAGGGTCAATATTATTTGTTGATTCCTCCATGTTTACCAACTCCATTGGTATTGAAAAACTAACATGTTCTCTGATATCATTAAAATGGTTCCCTTTTGAAATTTGAAGGAGGAAGAGACACGTAATCATCAACAATCCATTTGAGTTCCATGTAAGCATTTTAAGGCCCTATTTTTCTAAGATTAATTACTCTCTTAGATTACAAACATTGGTCCTAGCCTCAAACCAAATATTATTCCTTTTGATAAATTGTTCAAAATCCCTTAAATTCTCCTCAAGGGATTTAGTATAATCAAATTAAATAGTAAAAGAAGACTCACGATCCATCAGGGGAGGAGATTTGGAAGAACTTATTAGTGTAGAGTTCTTGGATGTAGTGCCCACCCATAGTTTTCTTTTCAGTTTTATATTGCCAAACTCTTTTAGGCCACTT
>BSBK01005400.1:82500-223219 GCA_027943335.1 Chamaecyparis obtusa
TCACAATGATTCCTGAAATTGTCTAGGTTGTGAAGCTCATGGAGTTTCCATATAAATAAAAGAGCTTCAAATGTAAGATTTAACATTAAGATCACCAAAATATAAAGAATTAAAAATTTATTGACCTCAAGATCAGTTATTTTATCAAAGGATGAACTATCCCTTGTTCCACCTCACTTCAAATAGAACTCTAGTGAGATAGGGGATCATGAAAACTAATATGATGAAGAGATGTAATTAACTAAGGCACAACTACACAAGAAACTCAAATAATTACAAACTCCCAATAGGTAAACATATTTTAACTATTGAAATAGGAAAGCTACCTACCATAATTCACTACCTATTTCCTCAACTTCACTACACAAGATAGTGTGGGTACAATATGACAATGTAGAACACAAACCTCTTGTATTGTTAGAGTTAAAAAGTCAATATATATGAAATAGAGAAGATAACTAAATAACATAAAATAAACTAATGTATAAAATAGGAGATGGAAATACAACTAAAACTATGAAACCAATGAAAATATAGGGAGGATGAGAAGGAACAATCTCATAATGAGTTTGAGTTGATGATGTCAATAAGCCACCTCAACCCTTCCTACAAACCTGCACATAATGAAAGATATTTTTATTTGTATAGAAGCTTGCCATAGTCAAATCCCTGCTTTGGTGTTTCTGCCTCTATGGATTGTTAGATAGACAATTAGTGATACATAAGAAAAATAGATAATAGTAAAATAATAATAAAATGCTAAAGACTACATGATATGTTCAATGGAATGAGAATAGGAAAATAAGAGTAACTCCCATTTCAGAACTACAAGGTGAATAGCTCGATGGAATGAAGGCTAAGTGAATGATATAATATAAGGATACATGTATGTAGAGATTAAATGTAAGATGTCCCAATACAATTATAAAAATGGATAAGTTGCAAGAGAGCCAAAAATGAGAGAGAGAGAGAGAGAGAGAGAGAGAGAGAGAGAGAGAGAGAGAGAGAGATGTTTAGAAGAAAAAATGAGTCTCGAAAAAAGAGTATATACATGTATATACACTTATAATATACATGACTATATCATTAGGAATGTTGAATTTTTAGAGATTTAAGCACACTACACATGTTGTTATAAGTGAAATTTCATAAATTTATAATTTTCTAAGCCTCAAACCAACCTTAGAGACTGATATATTTTGGAACTAGGATGACATTGTAACATAAGTAATATACATCCAAACCAAATGTTTAAGCACCAAAACTTAGTGCTTTAAAACCTTTATGTGACATTAAGGTCATAACAACAATGACTTGGATCATTATGTTTATATGTTTTGGGTGAAACTTTTCAACCACTGCAAATTTTATCAAGTTATCATATTAAATCATTTCCGAAAGAAATAACATTGAGTCAATAGGCTTAAGTTACCGGCTGAAACTTTTCGAATAAACAATAACATGTGAAATGTAAAAAGATTAAAAAGATGTTATTTTGGATCATAATATGTTATTTCTCAACAAAACATATGCCAAATGGCATTTACAAGTTGCAATTAACCAAATTCTATTCTTAGAAGGAACCATTATGAATATAGGAAGTCGATTAATTTTCTAAGGCAACCTGATTACTTTGTATAAGGAAAACTCAACATTACCAAGTTGATTCATTTCATAGAATAGAAAAATGAAAAAAAATTCAATATCATATCATATTATAATAAAATTGTAATGAGAATAATCACTGGTTATGGGGGTTCATCTCATAGATAGATATTTTTTGGGGAAACACAATTTCTTGAAAAGACAGGTCTTTATCGTTCCTTTTATAGGATATTTGAAGAAGAACAAAAGGGTGTTTAACAAAAAATTGCGAGGAATTTAAGAGAGACAATGACTAGGATGAATATTTTTAGGGAATGAAAAAACATGGATGATAGAGATGTAGTATATATTAGATAATTTACATCCTTTACTAGTATTATGTATTTAATTTTCTCATGATTAGATTATATAATATTTTTGGTTGTAGTTAAGGTTTTGCACCTTGGTTATTCTTCACCTCGGTCCTAATTACACATTACTTAAGCTTACTTAGGTACCACACAAAACATTAGGAGCATATCTAGTTTAGGTCTTCTTATCATGTTATCACATTATACTTTATGTGGTGTCTCTACTTTTTGTGAACTTATTGTTGGACTAAGTATGGAAAGGTGAGTATTGAGAGATGAGGGGTGAATCAGTACTAAAAAATACTTTTAACTATCCTTCTTAACTATTTATTGGGCAGGAGGAAAGTTTCTGGAAGTAGAGATCGAGGTCCATTTGGCTAAGGGAAGGGGATCAAAACACTCGCTTCTTCCACCTCTCAACTATGAGACACAGAGCTACTAACAAGATTAGTAGAATCAAGAAGGGAGACCAAGCCCTGAAGGAGGACAAGGATATCACAGAGGAAGCTATCTCTTAATTTTCTCATCTCCTCTGTAAAGACCAAGAGCTTTTTGAGAAAGATCAGGTCAAACTCCTCAATAACATCTTGAGTATCATAACAGATAGTCAAAACAAATCTTTATGCTCTATTCTATATAAGAATGAAGTTAAGAGAGCCCTGGATTCTCTTCTTGGTGATAAAGCTCTTGGCCTAGATGGCTTCCCTATGTTCTTTTTTCATCTTTTCTGGGACGTGGTGAAAGATGATGTGGTCAAATCTGTGCAAGAATTTTTTGGCTCAAAGAACCTCCTCAAAGAGCTGATCAATGCTACCTTCTTGGTGTTGATTCCCAAGACTATTGGCACAGATTCTTTTGACCAATTTAGACCCATTAACCTTTGGAACTCCTTCCTTAAGATCATTTCCAAGGTTATCACCTCCAGGATTCTCAAAGTCCTCCCCTCCTTGATCTCACAGCAGCAATCCGACTTTGTGCCTAGCAGATAGATCTTGGACTCCATTATGATGGTGCACAAAGTGATTCATTCCTTAGAAGAAGGAAAAAGGGAAGGTTTTCTTCTTAAGCTTGACCTCTCCAAGGCCTATGCTCAGGTAGACTGGTAGTTTCTTCTCAGAGTTCTCGAAGCTTACAGTTTCAACTCCCATTCTTGCAAGCTCCTTCATCAAATTATCTCTACCCCCTTCTTGGTGATTATGATTAATTGTTCCCCATCCTTCTTTTTCAAACCTTCCAGGGGCTTAAGGCAAGGGGACCCTATTTCCCCTATTCTTTTCATCATTCTTGCTGAGTGCCTGGGGAGACTCATTTTGGCTTAAAAAATGGACGGGGACCTGAAAGGCATCAAACCCTCATCAGGAAACAATGTCTTTACACACCAACAATTTGTGGATGACACCATTCTTGGTGGAGAGGCCTCGGTGGGAGAAGCTAGAGTGGTGAAGGATCTTCTCAATGATTATATCAGAGCTACAAGCCGATCTATTAACTAGAATAAAAGTTCTATCTTCGTTGTTAACACCCTTGAAGGTGGACAGAGGAAAATTGCAAATACTATGGGATGTGGCATTGACACTTTCCCTTCATCCTACTTGGGACTACCCTTAGGTGTCAAACCCCTGAAAGCCTTCTGGAATAAACTAATAGACAGATTCAACAGGAAGCTCACTGGCTGGAAAGGGGTCATTCTCAGCTAGGTAGGAAAGATCCAACTGGTCAAATCTACATTATAGAACCTTCCAACCTATGCCCTCAACTCTTCCCCATCCTAGCTAAAGTTACAAAGGCTATGGAAAGAATCCAGAGAAGATTCCTCTGGTCAGGAGCTAAGGAACACAAGAACATTCCCCCTATAGCTTGGGAGAAAGTCTGCCACCCTAAAAATGCTAGTGGCCTTGGTATAAGGGAATTAAGACCTTTCAACAAAGCCCTTCAAGAAAAAAAGATATGGAGAATCTTTAACAGCAAAGGTGAGTGGCAGGATACCATTGAAGAAAAATACCTCATGCATAACTCATTAACCATATTTTTTGATAAGACTGACCCCCCTAAAGGTTCTATCATTTGGAAGGGTCTCCTCAATGCTAAGGAGCTAGCTAAATCCAGAGCTAAATGGAAAATTGGAAACAAACATTCTATCAATTTATGGAATGACAACTCGCTTCAGATGGGCAGCTTGAGAGACTTCAAGACTCTCTATGCTTGGAGACATGTTTGCACCCAAACCTATGGGTCCCAAGTCAGCAACTATAGAAGGGATGAAAATTGGGTGGATCTCTCTTAGATCTCATAGGACCTGATTCCTTTGATGATAGCCCTCAATGCAGGCTCTCTCTCATCCAATCAGGATAAGATTATCTAGGAGGACTCTTCAGATGGTACCTATATAGTGGTCTCTGCCTATTCTTTGCAGACCTCTCAAACCCAAGATGCAAAGCCGCTGTGGGCCAAAGCTTGGATCCCAGGCCTCATGCCCAAAATCAACATTTTCTTTTGGCTCTTGCTCCATAATCATATCCTCACAGTGGACAATCTCATCAAGCGCGGGTTCCAGATTCCCAACAGGTGCGTTCTTTGCAAATGTCAAGAGGAATTGGTGGACCATCTATTTATTCACTGTTCCTTTGTAAGTAAAATCTGGCAATACCTTTTCTTAGTCCTAAATTTATCTTGGTGTTTTCCCCTGTCTTTCATTGACCTCTTTTCCCAATGGGCTTTCAAAAGGTTTAATCAGGACTTCCGATTATTCTGCACCTGGATGCTTCCTCATCTTTGTTGGGGAATCTGGAAAGAGTGTAACAATTGCATTTTTAGTGATTTTTCCTCTCCACACAAAATTATCTTTGAAAAAATCCAACATGGTGTTAAGGAGAAATTTTTCTATTGTGGAAGATCTAATCATCTTGCAAGAAAGTCCAAGACAACTACCTAGGATAAAAGACAAAACTGTGCATGGAGCAGTCCTCCGACTGGCTGGACCAAAGCCAACTTCGATGGTGCTGCCAAAGGGAACCATGGTCAAGCTAGAAGTAGAGGAATCATCAGTAATTTCTTTGGCCTTGGCATTGTGGCTGTTAGTCTTCCTTTGGGTTCCCAATCCATTCATTATGTTGAAGCTTGTGTGGCTCTCCAGGTCACCAAACTCGCTCAAGATATGGGGGTCAAGTGGCTCTGGCTGGAAGGAGACTTGATGAACATCATCAACTGCTTAAACCTCCCTCACTCTCCCTCTTGGACTATATCCAACATCATTGTTGATACTCAATCCATTCTTAACTCTTTTGAAAAGGTGTACATCTCCCACGTGTACAGGGACGCCAACGGTGTGGATGATTGGTTTGCCAATTTGGCCTTTGCGAAGGAAGCTAAGTTGACATGGCATAAAGGAGAAGATTTTCCCACTAAAGTGAAGAGTATCCTAGACAAGGAAAGACTCCATTGCATAGAGGGTATCATTTTACAACCACAATGATTTGCAACATGGACAGTGACTGTTTCCCTATTTTGGACAGTTACACTAAGAACAGAAAGGTCACCTACTCGACCTCTAGGCCGTTTGTTCCTTTATTTGCTTCCCTGGGCTTTGGTATTTTTGGCTTTCTCTAGCCTTGCTTGCTCTATTTTTTCTGTGGCTTTTGTAGCCTTGGCCTTTATGAGGCCTGTCTCTTGTTTGTTATGTTCTTGCTTCTAACTTCACTTTTAGAGCTGTGAGTTTCAGGAACCCTATAAAACCTGTTTTACTTAATCAAAAAATATTTATTGAATTCAAAAATTTTGCATGTATCACATAAAACATATAAAACATTAAGAATAAACATAACTCATAACACATTCATTTTGGTATCGCATAAATCATTTTTAGAGGATAAAAAATGCGGTGGGGATGACACCCACAAAAATTCACTTTTGCAGTAAAAAGTTTTCTTGGTTAGAGCTACAATGTTAGCTATTTCTGATATCTTACCTTGTTAAGAGTATTAACCTAGTTAAGAGTCTAAAGACTAGTTAAGTCTACCTTGCTAAAGGATTTTACAATTCTAATCTAAGAACTATACCCAGTTAAAGGATTTACAATGTAAGACCTATTAATATTTGTTCAATTAAGAGACTATACAATTTTGATTACAAACTTAATTAGTAACAAGTATTTCTATAGTACTTGCATCAATCATATGCATTTCAGATTCAATGTGCTCATTAATTGATTACCTCATACCGTGATTTACTCACAATATCAATTTTGTACTTGATAGATTCAACTTTGAATCACAATTACTTTCTACTCTTTACTGATATGTTACTTAGTGGATTCTCTACTCATTACCTTCTTTCTACAATTTCTCCTTTTCATGTGAAATCTCTCATACTCTCACATGCACACACACTGATCTTCTCACTTTGATCTATTTATATACAATTCCAGAAGTGGTGGAAATATTCTAGAATCATTTGCTTAAGTAGTGCTAGCATTGGTTACTCCTCCAATGTATATTTGACATTTAATTATTTTTGGTGGATCTCAACTTGTAATCACGCATAATCATTATGTTTGAATCTCCAACGCTTTGTCAGATAATCTACTTGAGATTTGTAAACCATTTTTTGCTCGATGTCCAGATTCAATGTATCTGTAGATTCTCCTTGTATCAACCTGTCATGCTCGGTAATACATTTTTCCATTTCTCGGTAATTATATCATCTCTTGATTCGGTGGACGTTGTAGCTTAGTACAACTTGGTGTTTGGTGCTCAGTTCTACCTTTGTTGGTGACTAAAATTTCTTTGTCTTTACCGAAAATTGTCTTTCCTTTATTTTATTTTACCGAATAGCTTGAAGCTCTTACCGACTTGACTTTCCTTCTTTACTAAATGACTTTGACAATCATTAAAACTTCTTCATAACTAATGACAACAAAATAAATCTTAGGAGTATCACTTATCACTTTATCACTTTTCCATCTTTGGAGGGTGATCCGCCTTTTGTGAACTTATTGCACAAACATCTTTCCACTTTGAAGGGTGATCCACCTTTAGTGGACATGTGACACTTTAACATTTTTGCACTATGAAGGTGATTATCATGTCATAAGAATTTAACATGTCATAATGTTATGCACTCATATGTTTTCACTTTGATCTATTTGAGAAAGGGGTCTCCTATGTACTATTAGTGATCTAATGCATTCTTTGTGAGAATAAAGTTTATTCTTATCATATTATTTTTCTCTTGTTATTATTCTTTTGATTAGGCCTCTCAATTTTAGGTGGCCATCTCCATAACCAAATATTACATGGTATTCTAGAGCTTTTTGAATGCCTTTAAATAGTCTTTTGAGACACTTGAGTTCATTTTTTGGCCAATTTTGGGAGGCCCTCTTTATGATGTTATATTGAAAGTAATATTTGGAAATTTTAGTGTAAATATAAGGTTGGAATCACATTTAGGAGGTCCAAAAAACCCAAAACTGACTTTTTTTGTCCAAATGAGACATCAAAGGCCAAATCTACAAGAATTCGAAGTTTGACGGTGGTTGCAAGATCAAGGAGGTGGCTATAATTTTGATGCAGACAAGAGAAGAGAAATCCCCAATGGATATGTCCAACCTTGTAGAAATAGATTACACAGAGGAAAATGACAACACTAAAACAAAGATTACAGACAAATAGAAAGAAACAAAGTGATATTATCAACCAGAACAAGAATTACATTTAGCTACATTGCAACATGCAACTTTTCAAATTCACCATTGTCAATATACAAAAGTAAGAAAGAAGATTCATTTCTCTCAATTTCAAGCCCTTATTCATAGCTGATCATTCCTCAAAATTACATACATTTCACAGAGACAACCACATCACCAAGTAAGATCTGCATCTCCAAGCTCATAATTTCGTAACTAGCCTTCCTATAGTTTCTTCTTTATGACTTGCCTTCTCTACCAGCTCTTCTTGGTTTTCTTCCTTAACACCTCAGTTTCCTTCTTTCTCTCTACTTCTCTCTACTCCTTAAGTAAGAACTAATGTATCCTACTTATATACAATATCGCCAGCCATAAGTTGACTTATAAAAAATTCCAAGATAAAGGAAATATATTACATAAAATAGGATAGGACCTAAATCCATAATAACAACCCCAAAATAGATAACGTGATGGGAGATCATGCAAGGAGGTTGCCCATGAATTTAAGAACATCAAACAATGTGCAATAAGAGACCAAACACCACAAATCTTCACCGTAAGCCGAATCTCGCTACCTGGGCCGTCAAGAACATGAAATGAATATAGGACTAGACCAATCATAGGATATATTTATCTAGAAATAATAGATCCTGATGTAGTCATAGACATGATTTCTAGAACACACTATAGCAAACATAAGATGACGTGCCAACTGGATCAACCACACCTAAAAATATAGAAACTATCCAATTGGAGTAGTAAACAAACTGGAAGGAAAATATTTTTGGGCGATGCAAGATTTCCAACTAGACAAGTATGCTCCTACATTAGACACCCTAGGTGAATAAATATGTTCCATAAAATGAGTTTATGGACATCTTGAGGGATTGAGGTATCAACATTCCATTGGTGCAGATGATTCTCTATTTTTACAAACTCTGTCATGATCCTTCATTCTATAGTTAGTTATGTCTTTGTTACTCCTGCAATCAGATACAAATGTCCATTCCCTATTCAATTAGATGTTTTGCAAATCTGTCTACCACTGGTTCATATCCTATAAAGTTCTCAAGCAACTCTACAACTCCAACAACCTATTTAGCCACCTACTGCAGATCCAACACCTTATGATTTGAAGCAGTCTGATCTCCCAAGGTCTAAGTCTTCATCACACTCAGTTTCTTATCCTTTCTTCCTTCCTCCTTCAAAGGAAGTAAAGTAAACCTTTTTCATTCCTCATAATAGACACTACATTCCTTCAATAATCATGAATAGCTCCAAGATCATATTTCCAAGGTCTTCCCAACAAGACATGACACACACTCATATCCACTACATCACACAAAAAATTTGACCCAACATTGTTCTTTGAATTTCACCAAGTGATTATATTGAAACAAACTTATGCCATAGGGATAAGGGTGTTTGAGTCTCCTTAAACCCAACTTCTGTACCATCTCCTTTGATACAAGGTTTTCTATTCTACCACTATCCATTATCACTTTACAACATTTACCTCCTGATGTGCAAATTGTATTGAACTATTTCCTCCTCTATTCAGGCTTTGGTTCTTTGAATCCTAACATAATTCTCCTAAATAAAAAATATTCTCCCATCTTAGGTGAAGCTTCATTACCAACAATTTCACCTTCTACTAGTTCCTCATGTGCCACTAAGTTCTATTTTTCCTTACGAGAACTACGTGGGCATTTGAAAGGTCTATGTTCAGAATTTCTATATTTGAAACAAGTTCCTTTGAACTCCTTATTTCCTCTTCCCTTGACATCAATCTTTCTATTAGGTTCCTCTTTAATTACCAACTTATACTTACCCTTATCATCCACTGATTCATCCCTAACCCTAGGGGTAATTTGTCTTCTTTCAACATGTCTTATGTCTTTAGGACATATTAATAATCATCTTCAATTATACCAACCCTTAATATACTTAACTCATCCTGAATATTAAGTCTCAAGCCATTGACATACTTGGCCACATTTTCCTTTGACGACTCTTTGGGCTATATCGATTTGAAGGAATAGTAAGACTTCAAGATCTCCTCAAAATGATTCTTGAAATTGTCTAGGTTGTGAAGCTCATAGAGTTTCCAGATGAATAAAAGAGATTCAAATGTAAGATTTAACATTAAGATCACCAAAATAAGGAGAATGAAAAATTTATTGACCTCAAGATTAGTTATTTTATCAAAGGATGAACTATCCCTTGTTCCATCTCACTTAAAATAGCAGTCTAGTGAGATGAGAGATCATGAAAACTAAGATGATGAAGAGATGTAATTAAATAAGGCACAACAACACAAGAAACTCAAATAAATACTAACTCCCAATAGGTAAAAACATTTAACTATTGAAATAGGAAAGCTACCTACCATAATTGATTGCCTAACTCCTCAACCTCACTACCCAAGACACATATGTAGATCAAGGATGATAGTGTGGGTACAATAGGAAAATGTAGAACAAATACCTCTTGTATGGATAGAGTAAAAAAGTCAATATATGAAATAGAGAAGATAACTAAATAACATAAATTAAACTAATGCATAAAATAGGAGATGGAAAAATACAACTAAAACTACAAAACCAATGAAAAGATAGGGAGTATGAGAAGGAGAAATCTCATAATGAGTTTGAGTTGATGATGTCAATAAGCCACCTCGCCCCTTCCTACAAACCTACACACAATGAAAAATGTTTTATTTATTTATTATAGAAGCTTGCCACATTCAAATCCCTGCTTTGGTGTTTCTACCTCTATGGATTGTTAGATAGACAATTGGTGATACATAAGAAAAGTAGATAATAGTAACATAATAATAAAATGCTAAAGACTGCATGATATGTTCAATGGAATGAGAATAGGAAAATAAGAGTAATTCCCCTTCACAACTATAAGGTGAATAACTCGATGGAATGGAGGCCAATTGAATGAGATAATAAAGATACAAGTAACTAGAGATCAAATGTAAGATGTCCCAATACAATTAGAAAAATGGAGAAGTTGCAAGAAAGCCAAAAATGTGTGTGTGTGTGTGTGTGTGTGTGTGAGAGAGAGAGAGAGAGAGAGAGAGAGAGAGAGAGAGAGAGAGAGAGATGAGTTTATAAGAACAAATGAGTCTCGAAAAAAGAGTATATACATATATATATACACTTATAATAAACATGACTATATCATTAGAAATGTAGAATTTTTAGAGATTTAGGAAAACAACTACACATACTGTTAAAAGTGAAATTTTATAAATTTATAATTTTCTAAGCCTTAAATCAACCTTAGAGATTGATATATTTTGGAACTAAGCTAACATTGGAACATAAGTAATATACATCCAAACCAAATGTTTAGGCACCAAATTTTAGTGCTTTAAAAATTTTCTGTGACATTGAGGTCATATCAACAATGACTTGGATCATTATGTTTATTTGTTTTGGGTGACACTTTTCAGCCACTGCGACTTTTATCAATTTATCATATTAAATCATTTCCTAAAGAAATAAGATTAAGACAATAGGCTCAAGTTACTAGTTGAAACTTTCCAAATAAACAATAACAAGTGAAATGTCAAAAGATTAATAAGATGATATTTTGGATCAACATATGTTATCACTCAACAAAACATATGCCAAATGACATTTACAAGTTGCCACCATCCAAATTCTATTCTTAGAAGGCACCGTTATGAATATAGGAAGTCGATTCATTTTCAAAGGCAGCCTGATAACTTTCTACAAGGAAAACTCAAAATTACCAAGTTGATTCATTCCATAGAATAGAAAATAATTTTTTTTTCAATATCATATCATAGTATAAGAAAATTGTAATGAGAATAATCACTGGTTATGGGGGTTCATCTCATAGATAGATCTTTTTGGGGGAAACACCATTTCTTTCATAGTTAGGTCTTTATCATTCCTTTTATAGGATATTTCAAGAACAAAATGGTGTTTAACAAAAAATTAGGAGGAATTTAAGAGAGACAATGACTAGGATGAATATTTTTAGGGAATGACAAAACATGGATGATAGAGATGTAGTATATATTAGATAATTTACATCCTTTACTAGTATTGTGTATTCAATTTTCTCATGATTAGATTATATAAGATTTTTGGGTGTAATGAAGGTTTTGTACCTTGGTTATTCTTCACCTAGGTCCTAATTACACATTAGTTAAGCTTACTTAGGCACCACACAGAAAAATAGGAGCATATCCAGTTTAGGTCTTCTTATCATGTTATCACATTATACTTTATGTGGTGTCTTTTCCTTTTGTGAACTTATCACTTTATCCCTTTTCCATGTTTGGAGGGTGATCTGCCTTTCATGAATGTATTGCATGAACATCTTTCCACTTTGGAGGGTGATCCACCTTTAGTGAACACGTGACACCTTAACTTTTTTGCACTATGAAGGTGATTATCATATCATAAGAATTTAACATGTCATAATGTTATGTACTCATATGTTTTCACGTTGATCTATTTGAGCAAGGGGTCTCCTATGTACTATTAGTGATCTAATGCATTATTCATGAGAATAAAGTTTATTCTTATCATATTATTTATCTCTTGTTATTTGTATTTTGATTAGGCCTCTCAGTTTTAGGTGGCTATCCCCATAACCAAATATTACATGGTATTCTAAAGCTTGTTGAATGCCTTTACATAGTCTTTTGAGAGACTTGAGTACATTTTTTGGCTAATTTTGGGAGGCCCTCTTTATGATGTTATATTGAAAAGAATATTTGTAGAAATTTGGTGTAAATGTAAGGTTGGAATCACATTTAGGAGGTCCAAAAAACCCAAAACTGACTCTTTTTGTCCAAATTAGACATCAAACGCCAAATCTACAAGCATTTAAAGTTTAAAGGTGGTTGCAAGATGTAAGAGGTGGCTATAATTTTGATGGAGACAAGGGAGGGGAAATCCCCAACGGATATGCCCAACCTTGTAGAAAGAGATTACAAAGAAAAAAATAACAATACTAAACCAAAGATTACCAACAAATAGAAAGAAACAAAGTGATATTATCAACCAGAACAAGAATTACATTAAGCTAGCTTACAACATGAAACTTTTCGAATTCACCATTGTCAATATACAAAAGAAAGAAAGAAGATTCATTTCTCGCAATTTCAAGCCCTTATTCATAGATGATCATTCCTTAAAATTACATATATTTCACACAGACAATCACATCACCAAGTAAGCTTTGCATCTACAAGCTCATAATTTCTTAACTAGCCTTCCTATAGTTTCTTCTTTATGAATTTCCTTCTCTACCGACTCTTCTTGGTTTACTTCCTGAACACCCTAGTTTCCTTCTTCCTCTCTGCTTCTCTTTGCTACTTAAATTAGAACTACTACCCTACTTATATACAATATCACCAGCCACAAGTCAGCTTATAAAAAATTCCAAGATAAAGGAAACACATTACATCAAATAGGACAAGACCTAAATACATAGTAAAAACCCAAAAATAGATATAAAATAATGTGCGATCATGCAAGGAGGTCGGCCATGAATTTAAGAACACGAAATAATGTGCAACGAGCAATTACAAACCGTGAATCTTCACCGCAAGCTAAATCTTGCTACCCGAGCTGTCAAGAATAGGAAATAAATATAGGACTAGACCAATCGTAGGATATCTTTATCTAGAATTAACAGATCTTGATGCGGTCATAGACATGATATCATCATGATTTATAGAAAAAAATATAACGAACACATAAGATGACATGCCAATTGGATCTAACACAACTAAAAACATAGAAAATGCCCAACTAGAACAGTAAACAAACTGGAAGGAAAATATTTTTGGGCGATGCAAGATTTCCAACTACCCAAGGATGCTCCTGCATCATACACCCTAGGTGAATAAAAGATGTTTCGTAAAATGAGTTTATGGAAATCTTGAGGGATTAATGTATCCACCTTCCTTTGGTGCAAATGATTCTCCATTTTCAATACCTCTATCATGATCATTCATTCTACAATTGCTTCTACCTTTGTTACTCCTGAAATAAGCTACATATGTCTTCTCCCTATTCAACCAATTTTTATACAGCTTTGTCTACCATTGGTTAAGATCCTATAAAGTTCTCAAGCAAGTGTACAACCCCAAAAACCTTTTTAGCCACCTACTACAAATCCAACACCTTTTGATCTAGAACAATTTGATCTCCTAAGGTGTAAGTCTTCACCACACTTAGTTTCTTAGCCTTTCTTCCTTCCTCCTTCAAAAGACGTAAATTAAACCTTTTTACATTCCTCATGATAGATACTACAGTCCTTCGACAATCATGAATTTTTCCAACATCATATTGCCAAGGTCTTCCCAACAAGACGTGACACACACTCATGTCCACTACATCATACAACACATCATCCTTGTATGGACTAATATTGAGTTTGACCCAACATTGTTCTTTGAATTTCACTGAGTGAACATCTTGAAACCAACTTATTCCACAAGGATAAGGGTGTTTGAGTCTCCTTAAACCCAAATTCTATACCATCTCCTCTGATACATGGTTTTCTATTCTACCACTATCCATAATCACTTTACAACATTTACCTCCTGATTTACAGATTATCTTGAACAATTTACTCCTCTATTCAAACTCTGGTTCCTTGTTGCCTAATATAGCTCTCTTGAATAAAAACTATTATCCCATCTCAATTTAAGCTTCATTTCCAACAATTTCACCTTCTATTGGTTCCTCATGTACTACTAAGTTTTATTTTCCCTTACTAGAACTACCCGAGCATTGGAAAGCTCTATGTCCAACATTTCCACATTTGAAACAAGTACCTTTGAACTCCTTATTTCCTCTTCCTATTATATAAATATTTTGATTAGGTTCCTCTTCAATTACCAATTTATCCTTATCCTTACCATCCACTAGTTTATACCTAACCCTAGGGGTAATTTGTCTTCTTTTTAACATATCTTCTATCTTTAGGACATATTGATAATCATCTTCAATTTTATCGAGCCTTAACATACTTCAATCATCCTTAATATTAAGTCTCAAGCCATTGACATACCTGGCTATGTTTTCCTTGTGATAGACATCTTGTAGAACTCAGTGTAATATTTCACAATCAAATATTTCTGAGTCAAATTCTATAATTTCTTAAATAATTCCATTTTGTAATCTTCCGATATGAACTTGGCCTTACGTCTAGAAACCACAACTCTCCACCTAGTGATCTTAGGTTCTCCATTTTCTTCTCTATCTTTCTTTAATTCCTTCCACCATAAGGAAACATGACCCTTCAACTTAGTTTGTGCTATCCTAACTCTCTTTGGATCTTCAAAATTTTCAAGTTTGTAGTAATCTTCTAGTTCATTAATCCAATCTATCAATTCTTCAAAATGCAATGAATCAGCAAAACAAGAAACATCTATCATATGAATCTTACCCGTTTGTGCCATAGCTATCAACAATGTTTCTTCATCTGTAGGGATGTCAGTTTCTACTATTTCAAGATATTTAGTATCTTGCTCGTATTCATCTTCAGTCGCAAGATTCTTCCTAATTATAGCCAAAGAATTTCAGATCTCTATCTTTATCTCATTTCTAAATTCCTCCATCATTTGTTCTAGCCTTCTAGGGTTCATTCCTCTAGGAGGCATGTTCACAAGAATCCCAAACTGCTAAGGTTTTGTGATCTAATCACTAGTGTTGATTGCCTAAAAAGATCTAGGAATTAGTCAACACCAACAACCTACCTCAAGCTTTTAGGTCAACTGGTAAACTAGGAACTTAACCAGAAACTATGAATCCTCACTTCTCAAACACAACCAACCCTTGTAATAGGTCTTTTTGCAATTGTAGGTAAGATCTCACTACTTCTACCCCACAAACAAAAATTTCAATCATTGGTACTTGATCGAACCAATTCCTTATCACTGTCTCCCTTTTTCTAGGTCAGTCAACTACAAACCTATTACTGACCACCTTGTGACAACTACTAGTTGATGTAGATTAGATCCATGGTACTACCACTCCACAAAAAACAAGAAAGAGTAACTCAATTCTTTTCAAGCCAACATCTTTAACCATCTCTGATACCACTTGATGTAGACAAGGGGGGATAAATCCCTAATAGAGATGTCCAAACTCGCATCAAGAGATTACACAGTGGAAAATGACAACACTAAAACAAAGATCACTGACATATAGCAAGAAATGAAATGATATTATCAACTGAAATAAGAATTAAATTCAACTAGCTTGCAACATGCAAGTTTTCAAATTCATGATTGTCAATATACAATAGTAAGAAATCAGATTCGTTGCTCTCAATTTCAAGCCCTTATTAATAGCCGATCATTGCTCAAAATTACGCACATTTCATAGAGACAACCACATCACCAAGTAAGATATACATCTACAAGCTCATAATTTCGTAACTAGCCTTCCTACAATTTCTTCGTTATGACTTGCCTTTTCTACCAGCTCTTCTTGGTTTTATTCCTTAATACCGCAATTTCCTTCTGTCTCCCTACTTCTCTTTTCTACTTAAACAAGAACTACTACCCTACCTATATACAAGATTGCCAGCCACAATTTTTCTTATCCGATCAAAAAATTCCAAGATAAAGGAAATGTATTACATCAAATAAGAGAGGACCTAAATCCATAAGAAAACCCCCAAAATAGATATAACATGACGTGTGATCATTCAATGAGGTTAGCCATGAATTTAAGAACATCAAATAATGCACCATGAGAAACCACAAACTGTGAATTTTACCGCAAGCTAGATCTCACTACTTGGGCTGTCAAGAATAGGAAATAAACATAGGACTAGACCAATCGTAGGATACATTTATCTTGAAACAATAGATCCTGATGCATTCATAGACATGATATCATCATGATGTATAGAGCACATTGTAACGACCTCATAAGATGATGTGCCAACTAGATTGACTACAAGTAAAAACACAAAAATTGCCCAACTGGAATAGTAAAGAAACAAATTGGAAGGAAAATCTTTTTGGGCAATGCAATATTGCGAACTACCCAAGGATTCTCCTGCATAATTTTTTTTAGCAATGTGGACCAAAAATGACCCCACCATCATGATTGGAAGGGCCAAATCAACTAGGATCACTTGTCAAATAATCCAAATCCAAACAATATACCTTGAGCCCTCAATTTTTTTTTTTACTAGTCATACAAATATCATAATTATTAGTATGATTTCACAAAAAATATATTGAATTATTTCATTTCATTTTCTCTGGTTTTATATATAAATATTGAATAATAATATTACATATCTTAGTTAATTGTTAAATTTTTTATATGTTTAAAATAAAAAATTATATATACAACCCTACATGCATAGGTACTGTAAAAGAAAAGCCTATAAAAAGATAAGTAAGGTGGGTGGATTCCACAACCTTTTCTTGGAACTTCACCAATGTTTGCACCTGTCACCCTTTTCCAACTACTCTAATAGAACCCCACATGCAATGACATGGTGCACACCAAAAGCACTCAAACCTCCCATGTTGTGCTAGCTCACCAGTCGATGAATATGGTCCTACATGTAGTCACATGCCATAGGGAACTCTACTACATTACCACATAAGCATAGTATGGACACATTGTCATCCTATGACTTAGTGCCACCTCACCAAAATCTACCACATCTATAGAATCAACCACATTAGCACCTGTCATGTAGATAACCTGCTTGGTCTTCCATGTCACCTATCTATACCTACCCAACCAATATTATATGCCATATTAGCGATGCACCACATTATTATTGTGTAATGTTAGTATTTTGCACCATGTCATCAGGTGTAGTATCAATAGTTTGGTGCAACATTGTCAATTCACCACATCAATGAGGCATGTCAATTTTTTTTGAGTGGTTCACCATTCCTATATAGTTTTGCACTCAATTTCATTGCTTAGCTTGTAATGTTATTGATATAAAAAGAAGTATTTTCCTCTCCAAAACCAAAATGGGATGACTTATTTTACCCCCACCCCTCCCCCACTAGTTGGCACATTAGATTTTAGATTTGATCTCCAAATGACCATAGCACGATCATCCATGATCTTTCTTGACAAACTAAAACTGATTGAATACTTGAAAGAGAGAAATTGTTATACTATAAGGTATATGTGACACATTAAATCAGTTATTATATTTTCATTAATGTCAACTAGTTTTGACTATACTTATCATGATAGCTGCAAACATCTGAAGAAGGAAATAATGGTGAAGGAATGAGATATTAACATGAAGATGAGATGTATGAGTAAGTTATGAGTATGGTATTCATTGAGTAACCTATTGATGAGTCTATGATAGTATGTTAGTGACTTTGATTGTATTACATAATTATGTTAAGAACTAAAGATAAAAAATGTACAAGTTTATGTGGTTAGTAAATGAAGAACTTAGTATACACCAAGTTGAAACAATGTACATCGAGAAAGTGTATTGTATACTGAGTACAATATTAACCGAGTTAGAAGTCACTGACACATCATAGTATTGACCGAGTGAAAGAAATAATATGGAACATGTGATTTTTGAATAAATATGATGAGATGGAAAAATATAGATGATTCTGAGGTTACAGATAAAGTTTGTTATGAAGATATACAGATGAAAAAATTCAAGAATGATTAGATGATGAAGAATGAAACATGTTTAAGGCACAAGTTCCTAGGAAGGTTGAAGCAGAAAAGTCAACGATGGAGATTAAGAGGCAAGATCTATGGATGAGAAGAAAAAAGTTTTGTCTATAAAAGGAGACAAGAGATTAATAATAAAAAGGATGCGCATGAGAAGATTGCATTCATGTGAAGTTGGTTAGACAGGTTAAAGTGAAAACTGAGAAATTTTGTAGATTACACTGAGCGTTAGAGAAAGGAATTAACCGAGTAGAATAGAGTTGGAGGATAGAAGGAAATTGATGTGATTATAATGGCCAAAGGTATTTTGAGCTTAGCATAGATCTGAAAATCTGCAAAGGAAGTTGTATTTGAATTGGATCACTTATTGTTGCATTCTAACCAATGCTACAGATAAATCTCTTAACCGAGTGAGACTTAACAGTCTTTATTTATTTCATTATGACATTCAATGAATGTTGATTATTTTATTGTTAACCCCATAGTGAATATTTGGTCAAGGAGAACTGTTAGTGATAAATCCTCTAACAAGGTCACAACTTATAGTGTGTTTTGTAACCTTTAATAGGGTTGGCTCTAAACCGAGCTCACTTCAGAAGAGTGAAATTATTTTGGGTACCGGTTCCAGGTGGTTTTTCCCCTAACAGGGTTTCTACATTAAAAATAAATTGTTATATGTGTATGGATGTGATGATTTGTTATTTTACTTTACATATTACAGTTACAGGTTTGATCAGTATATAGACTAGTTAATTTAATGGTATTCAGTTAATGAACATAAAGGAACAGACAATGTTTTATTGAGTTGTTTATATTGATTGAAAGATTTTTTTTATACATCTAAAAGTATTTGGGACTATAGGATAAATTGACTTAACTTATTCAGCCCCCCTCTCAGTTATCTAACAATTGTTATCAGAATGAGAGTACTTGAAGGAAGAAGTTTGAAGGAATTAAGTTAAAGATTAGAATGTTAGAATAACTAAGAGGGAGGGTGAATTAGTTAGACCAGTTATCCTACAGTCCCAAATACAAAGATGTACCTTACAAAACAATTCCAACAAATTATGCATCTTGGTAACATAAAATATCAATCTGTCTGTCTAGTTTACCGATTACCAGTAATTATCCAACTGTGATTACTGACTAAATCAGCTATATAGTATGTAAAGTATGATAGAAAAACAATCATAACAAATAACACATAACACAATGATTTAACATGGAAACCCTGCCAAGGGAAAAACCACCTGGGACTGGTAACCCAAAATAATTCACTTTTCTGAAGTGAGCTCAGTGAAGAGCCAAACCTATTAAAGGATACAATGCACACTATTAGGTGTGACATGGTTAGAGGATTTATCACTAACAGTTAAATTTTGACCAGCATTCACTATGAGGTCAATAAGATAACACTTTACATTCAATGAATGTCATAGGGTAATACAATAAGACTGTTAATGCCACTCGGTTAAGAGATGTTTTGAATCAATGGTTAAACTGATACAATACTAATTTGATTCAAATACAACTCAATTGAAAATATTCAGATCTATGCTAAGCCCATAAAATCCTCTTATCATTTATCAATTCACTTCCTCAATATTTCTCAAGTTACTTTCACTCGGTAAATAGTTCTCTAATGCTCGATAATATTTGTAGCTTGGTTCTTTTAATAACCAGTTTGATTAGGCATGCATGAATACAATCTTCACACAAAATCTCTGCAGTCTTCTTTCCGGCATGTTTCAATAATTAAACTCATATCTCTTATATAGACAAGTAAATCATTTTCATATCAGCCATTAAATTTCCCTCTTAATCTCTTTCGTCCATTTTTCTACTTAAACTTTCCTCAGCAGATGTGTCATTAACACATTTTAATCTCATCCTTTAGATCTTCTCTGAATTTTGTGAGCCGTGGATCTTATAAAAAACTTTATCCTTAACCTCAAAATCATAACACTTTCTAGCTCATCAAATGCAGTTGACTATTCTTAGCATTTAATGTTTTCATCCATACTTAGTTAATATAGAAATGCGTCGATGATAACTAGCTAACTAGCTTGGTTAATACTGTCACTCGACATACACTACACTGGTTCGGTGTATACAGAAATCTTCAATTACCGACCACATTGACTTGTTCAATTTCAAATCTCTTCTTCATAATAGATTAATGTAACATGCTTAAGTCAACAATATAAATCCACAGACTCATCAATAAGTTACCCAATGTTTACCTTATCTTTATCTGTCATATCCATCTTTTCCTTATGTAGATATCTCAGTTCTTCATCTTTTCTCCCTTCAAAAGATGTTTAGATGTTTGTAACTAACATGATAAGTACTGTCAAAACTAGTTGACATCAATGACAACATATTGACTGATTTAATCATCTTACATATCATTTTAGTAGCTCTATGATCTCTAATCACTGTTGTTAAGTTCATTCAGATATTCAATCAGTTGTAGTTCATCAATCTCTCCCTTTGGCATTGATGGAAATACAAGCAATATGAAAATATGCCATACACATACCAAACATGTATTCTACAACTATGTAAGTAAATGTTGTAGCTCGGTAAGCTCTCCCTAGCTTGATATTTAATATGTTTAATCACTACAAAACAAAACAAAATTACATGCAGAATCTCCCTGCAGATTTGATCTTTTTAGTTCTCAAATTCCCTTTTTGTTCTCAATAACAAATATTCAAGTCTCTCCCTTTCTACAATCTCTCTCCCTGTTTGTGTTCTCACTAACTAATTTTTCATATTCATTTCTCTCTGATCTTCTCTCCCTTTGACAACAATGCTAAAGAAAATATACAAACACCTCTTCAATAGCCAAGTATTTCTCTATTGTTCGGTTCATATCAGGTACCTTCAGTGTACATATAAGAAAATTACTATTCCAGCTTCTACAATCTTTCACAACCTTAGAAAAAAATAAAATCCAAAGTGTGGGCTATGTGCATCAACATGAATGATCTTCTGATGAGTATAGGTTGATGCAACCTCTAGATCACCTCAGTGACTGGTAGACACGGGATAGACCCCAAGTCTAGTCCTCATAAGGGTTTGGTAAAGATATCAGCAAGTTGTTCCTTAGATGTTACAAATTCCAGTTTCACCTGCTTCTCTTGAACTTGTTCCCTTAAGTAGTGATACTTAATAGATATATGCTTTGTTTTTTAATGCATCATAGGATTCTTGGAAATATTTATAGCACTAAAGTTGTCACAATATATAATCATTGGGTCAGTGATTACCTCATTCATTCCTTCCAACACTTGTCTAATCCATGAAATATTTGAACAATTTGCAGCAACAACAACATACTTTGCTTCAACAATAGATTGAGAAATGAATGCTTGTTTCTTGCTAATCCAAGTCACAAGCCTTTCCCCTAAAAAGAATGCTCCACCGTTTGTGCTCTTCCGGTCATCTATGTTTCCAGCCCAATCTGCATCGGTGTAAACTCTAAGTTCAAATTTTCCTTCTAATGTGTACCATAAACCATAGTCTTCTGTCTTCTTTAAGTATCTCAAAATTCTTTTAACTGCAAACATATGTGAATCTTTAGGATTGGCATAAAATCTAGCCACAATCCCAACAACATGTGCAATATCAAGCCTACTATGTACAACATACATCAATTTTCCAATCATAGATCAGTACAGAGTCTGATTTACTTCTATAGATTCATCATCCTTTGTCAATTTACATCCAGTTACCATCGATGTTCCTACTGGTTTAGCATCTTCCATGCCAAAGGTTTTCAACACTTTTTTAATGTATTTTGATTGAGTAATGAAAATCCCATCTTTCTGTTGTATAACCTAAGAACCTAGAAAGAATTTAATCTCTCCAAACATAGACATCTCAAATTCCTTCCTCATGTCATTAGCAAAAGATTTGCAAATCAGATCTTGTCCTCCAAAGATTATATCATCAACAAATATCTCAACAATCAAAATATTATCATCAGATTCTCCTTTCATATACAAATTACTATTTTTACTAGTTCTTACAAAACCAATACTAATAAGATTAGCATGTAGTCTTTCATACCATGCCCTCGGTGCTTGCTTCAATCCATACAAAGCTTTGTGCAATCTACATGCCATGTTCTTCTGATTATGATCAACAAAAACTTCCAATTGTTCTATGTAGACCTCCTCAAGAATACCATTTAGAAAAGCTGATTTCACATCCATTTGATATACTTTAAATCCCTTATGTGTAGCATATGCAAGTAGAATACAAACTCCTTCCAATCTAGCAACACATGCAAAGGTTTCTCCATAATCAATACCTTCTTGTGCATATCCCTTGCAAACAAGTCATGCCTTATTCCTAGTGACCTCTTGATTTTCATTCAGCTTATTCCTGAAAATCCACTTAGTACCAATAACATTTTTATCTTTCGGTCTAGGCACTAATGTCCATGTCTTATTCTTTTCAATCTGTTAAATTTCCTCATTCTTAGCATTGATCCATTCCTCATTTTCAAGTGCATCCCTAAAATTCTTAGGTTCAAACTCACAAACTAAGAATTTGTTTTGTCTTAACTTACTTCAAGTCATCATGTCAGCTTGCTTATCTCCAATGATTTGATTCTCTGGATGGTATCTTCTAAAAAATCTTGCTAGCACTTGATATCTTCTCTGCTCATCATTCGATTCAGGCTCATTTTACTGCTCGGTAGCTTCTTCTTGATTCTTGTTTTGCATTTGCTGATTCTCAGTAGCATTTTATTTATGCTCGGTAGACTTAGCATTTGGCTTCGGTAGATATGCTGAATCTTCAACATAAGGAAACCTACCATAGTCTTTCAGTTCCTTCATGCTTTCTACATCATTATTTTCAGAAAACTCATCAACTCTAACATTAGTACTTTCTATCATTGTATTAGAAACCTTGTTCAAACATTTATAAGCTTTACTCTTAGTAGAATATCCCAAAATATTCCTTCATCACCTTTAGAGTCAAATTTACCATTCCTATCATCTTTCAGAATATAACACTTACTACCAAATAATCTGAAATAACTTACACTCACTGTGTATCCAAACCATAACTCACAAGGTGTCTTGTTTGTGTCTTTCTTCAGTTGAACTTGGTTCAGGATGTATACTGTTGTGCTAATTACCTCTCTCTAGTACATATGTGCAACATTTTTCTCAATCATCAATGTTATAGCACAATCAACAATAGATCAGTTCCTCCTTTTAGCAATTCCATTCAGCTATGGTGATCTAGGTGCAGAAACCTTCCTTTTGATTCCATGCTCATTACAGAAATTAGTGAATTCATTAAAAAGAAACTCACCTCCTCTATCAGACCTTAAGCATTTCAATTCTTTTTCGGTTTCTTTTTCAACTTTAGTGTTATACTATTTAAACAGTTTGAATGCCTCAAATTTTTCTTTCAACATAATTTTCATCAGTCTAGTATAGTCATCAACAAAAAAAATAAAATATCTATCACCATAGTAGCTTTGAGTTCTCATAGGACCATATAAGTTGGTGTGAACCAACTCCAAAATTCCTTTAGATGAATAGTCCTTACTTTTAAAACTAGATTTGGTCATCTTTCCTTTCTGACATTGATGGCACATAAGATGATCAGGTTTGGTTAGACTAGGGAATCCTCTAACTTTTCTCTTTCTACTGATCTTAATCATGTTATCAAAGTTTACATGACATAACCTCTTATGCCATAACCATGCATCTTCATTCTTCACCAATAAAAAAGAAGTTTCAGCATTGTCAAGATAAAATAAATTACTTTTTGATTGTCCTCCAGTACTGACAAGCTTTCCATTTTCATCATAGATTTTCACCTTCTTTCTTTAAAATGAAACTCGGTGACCTGAGTTATTCAGCTTTGCTACAGTCAACAAATTGTAGTTAAGTCCTTTTAGCCACTATGCATTATCAAATCTAATTTTATCATTTAATATAATAGATCCTTTTCCTTTTACCATACAAGGTGTATCATTTCCCATTTTCATTGATCCTCCATTATAATGCTCAAGATGATCAAACTTATCTTCATCACCAGTCATGTGATGTGTACAACCACTATCAATAATCCAAGTATCATTCTTACTAACTTTAGAAATAAGTGATGTTTCTACATACCTTTCCTCCTCTTCTGAATCATCTTTCATTGCAACAAATACTACCTCAATTTCATCATCAGTGTCAGTGTCGGTGTCATCTTCTCCAACAAGGTAACATGCCTTTTGGCCTTTATCTTTGTGATCTCGGTTGTCTTTGTTGCAGTGTCAGTTTCCTCTATTATTCCTTCTGCCAAACTTTCCATCACTAGATTGGTCATTATCTTTATCTTCCTCTTTCCTGTTAGGACATCTAGTAGCAATATGGGCAACCTCTTTACAATTAAAACAAGATAAAGGTAATTTTCCCTTATATATTCCTTTACCTTTCTGTAGTCTTTGGACCATAAGTGCTTCAAGCTCACCAAGCTCATCATTAGTATTACTATCACTTTCATTCTTTATATTATGCTTACTACTAGATTTATCAATCTTAAGAGATGACATAAAATAAGACTCAACAGACGGTACAACACTATTATCAAAATTATTCAGCTCAAAAGTTGTTAACTTTCCAATCAGACTATCAAGAGTAAGAGTGCTATTAGGTACAGACCTCATTTCATGAATAGCATATATTCTGATTGCATAGACAGGCAACAAAGTTCTCAATATCTTACTTACCATAATATCTTCATCAATAGTACCTCCTACTCCTTGGATAGCATTGACTACCTCTTTGATTCGGTTGGAGTATTGTGTAATGTTCTCTCCTCCCTTTATCTTCATGTCATCAAATCTACCTCTCAAGCTTTCAGCTCTAGTTCTCATCACATTCACATAACCACCATGAATTAGAGAAAGTTTCTCCCACATTTGCTTTGATGTAGTGCAATCCTTGACATCCTCAAATTCAGCATTAGATAGAGCAACAACAATATGTATCATAGTAATATTGTGTTCATGTCGGTCTCTCAACTGATCAAGATTCAAAGGTCCAACATTCAGATGTAAGTAGCCATTGTCCAATAAAGCTATAGCAGATTCATCGATTCTAGAAATGTGAAGTCTCATCCGGCTTTGCCATGTTGTAAAGTTGTCTTTGTTCAGCTTCGACACTTCCCCCTCTTATACATCTTGTAAAATTTCTTCTCAAGTCCTTAAAAGTTTCTTCCAAGAAACTAATACGCTCGGATACCAATTGTTAGTGTTGGCATAATTAAATATTCCTAATTACACTTAACTTAATCTTACTTAGGATAATTCATTGCATAGCAGTTTGTGATTGAGACACCTAGGAGTGTGCACCTCATTCAAGCACATGGTGTAGGAGAATTTCCACTTTAGGTGTGATAGTTATCATCACATACCTCTTTGTGTGTGAGATCCACTTTCGTGCTCTTATCACATTATCATCCTAATCCATTGCACATACTTTATTGCATAATGGAGGATGATCCACATTTGGTGGACATGTGATTACACCTAGCATAGGTAATAGTTTATTAGCTCCTTATCTTTCTCTCTTATCGCCTTTCCTATACAAGGAGGCCTATTATGTAATCATCAATCAATCAATCAAGGTGAATTCATTGGATCATTCAATATTCATCATTGAATTCATATCATCTCTTGTGCTTTTCTTTAACCTCTAGATCCTTGGTTCAATCTTTTCTATTTGCAAATTCTTACATGGTATCAGAGCCATTGGAGCGTTTTGATTAGCCGATTTGAACAGATCTTGATGCAAGCTTTGAAGGTCCAAATCTCAGATCTGGGAACCAGTGTGTGGTAGAGGTGTCTTGGAGCAGATTTGACCTCACCATTGCATCTGAGAGGTTGTTTCAGTTAAAATTGACTATAAAATCACCTATATTTGGTGAAAGTCAAAATTGAGGCAAATTTTTCTTGCAAATCGAACCGTACGGCCTAATCTACACCTATGGTGTACGATTTTTCAAATTTTTTTTTTTATTCTATCTTATTTATGAAAATTTTTTTTCCTTGCAAAATTATGTTTTATGGGCCTGGTACGTGCCCTATCATTATTACATGTACCCGTGAATATTTCCAATATTCTGGTATCACTGTGACATTAGCGAAAAAAACAAGAACCGACCAGAAGACCAGTGGTTACACAAGCTCAAAGTAGGCACAGTCCATTTTGTGCTTTGCATTATAACTGACACTTTGAATATATAAAGGGTATAAAACCCCTTTCCATAGAGAATGTGGGATAAATAATCCCAACATCTCGCCACAGCCCACCATTGCGCCGCCCAAGCGGCTCTCCTCTCAGCCGGGCCTTCACCACAAGCCCCATGCTCATCTCCGCCATCGCTCATTCTCCATCAGATCCGTGGGCCATGCAGCTGGTCTATGACTACCATGCAACAGTCCAAAGATGCCACGTGGCTGCACCCTCAGCCTACCAAGAGCGAACTAGAGCACAACACCTGGCATCAGTGCCACATCCGCAACCGATCAGAACGTGCCACATGGCACACTGGCACACAACTTGCCACGTCATCTTGTGTAGTCCAAAGGGCACATCATAGGCACCATGTCACCTATCACGTAGGCCATACAAAACTATACGGAGTGCCATATAAGCTACCATGTAATCAAAGGAGTCCACTTTTTGCTGACGTCACCTTGTTCCTTAGCCTAAAATTGATGGCCATTTAGCTGTCAAAACTAGGAAAATTGGCTTTTTATGATGGCCATCTGACCATCAAAGTTAGCATAGTGGTTTTCTGACATCATCTAGGTTTGCAAATTCTTAGGCCTCACCATTGGAGTTTTCGATTTGACAGTCCAACTTTAGAGGGTCATATCTTGCTCATTTTTGCTCTTTTTTTCGAGCAATTTTTTTTGAAATTGGGTAAAATTTCGTGAAGAATCTAGTGGTAGTATTATTTTTGTGATTTTGTTTCCATATTTATTAGAAATTTCAGATTTTGTTGACTGTTTATGTCTGTTCCTGATTTCTGCAACTTCCAGGGCTTCGTTTGGGCACATACGGTAACATTTTGAGGTGAAAGTTTTCTTGAAAGTGCATGATTTTTTGTCTACTTTCCAGATTTGCAATCAATTTTTAGTGATTTGAGGTGGATATATCACTTTTAGAAATAGGTCATTTTGGGGCTATAATTGCACTTGGTTAATCCTTGGATTTCAGTTTTCTAATTTGCATCAGTCATTTGAAGGAGTTATTAATAGTTACCAATCATTATTTGGTTGCAATATGGATAATTCAAAGGTCAAACTCCTCACTCCATATAACTACCATGAATGGAAAGTATCTTTAAGTGATCATTTGTTGAGTATTGGATTTCTTAGAATGACTCTTGGGTAGGATCAAGAACCTCAAACATGTGTTGCAGAAAGATGAAAGTGGTTTGATCAAAGGGATAAAACACTTGGCTCTCTTAGATCATCCATCTCTCGCAACTTGCACTTTCATATTGCATCTTGCACACATCCTCATGATGCTTGGGTCATCTTGGAAGGACTCTTTGGTAAACCTGATAGAATGAGAAAATTCAGATTAGAGAATGAGCTCATAGGTCTCAATCCTAGTGATTTTGACAATATTCAAGACTTTTTCTCTAAGTTCAATTCTATTATATTGGAGCTTTCTTCATGTGGCATTGTTAAAGGGGATGGACAATTGATCTTTTCTATTCTTTCCAAGCTAGGTCCTGATTATTCTATCTTTGTTTCTACATTTTATGCTACTATGGATGCTCTTGGTAGTGCATACAAATTGCTCTCTCTTGATGAATTTGTAGTGGACCTCATAAGGGAACAAGAAAAGTTGGCACACATGGGTCAATTGAAGCCTTCCACACATCAAGCATTGATTGCAAGTGAGTCTACATCAAAGGCTTCTAATGGAAAAGGAAAGAAACAACATAAGGATCCTAAGCCTCATGACAAAGGTAATGAATCCCCTTCACCAAATACTACTGAATCCAAGTCCTCTTCAAGAGAGGAATCATCTAGAAGAAAGAGAGATAAATGTGCATATTGTAAAAAGCAAGGACATGATGAGCATAAGTGTTTTCAAAAGAAGATTGATGACCTAACTCACATTATTCAGAAGCACAACCTTAAGTTTCCCTCATCAGTGTCTACTCCTTCTTCTACACATTTGGCAGCTTCTACATCTACATCATCATACAAAGATAAAGGTAAAGGACAAGCACTCTTGGCTTCCACACATCCTGAGCAAGGTAAATGAATTCTTGATTTAGGTGCATCACGTCATATGGCATCTTCTATGGATATGTTTTCTTCTATTGACCCTTGTAATTCTCCTAATATTTTGATGGTAAAAACACATTCATGAGAGTTTGTGGGAAAGGTTCTATTCCTATGGGAGAGGGGACATTTAATGGTGTTCTTTGTGTACCATCCTTGACCACTAATCTCCTTTCTATTTACCAAATTACACATGGAGCACAAAGTAAAATTGTTGAGTTCACTCCTGATTTTGTCTACATTAGGGACATGGAGACTAGAGATGTCATAGCTATGGGAGTTGTTGATCATACATCATGCTTGTATTCTTTTTCAAATTTTGTTGATAATGATGATGATATTCATGATGTACACATCCCTTTGTCAAGGGATAATTATGAGGAGAATTTTGGGCACTTGAATCATTTTGTTGTTGAGACTAGTGTTGATATTCCTACTCCTCCACCTCCTGCTTCTTTAGACATGGGCTCTACTATTCAGCAGGATGTTCATAGTGTTTCAGATCTTGCAGAATGTGATGACTACTTGGATGCATCTTCAACATTTGTTGATTCTCATGATGCAGATTTGGAAGACATACTGTTATACACTAAGTTTGCACCCTTGTTTCAGCTCTCGTAGTCTTGATAACCTAGTATAACATGGGAATCATCTCCAGGTTGTGGGACCTATGCTAACTAAGATGAAACCTCTAGGTTCTAGGCTGGTTCCTCTTGGATAATCACCTTAATTTGCTTCTAGACATGAAAGTACAACTTTTGAGGGAAAGGGATAGGAGGAGTGCTTGAAAGGGGAATGACTGAAAGCAAACTACCTACTAGGTGATACACTGAAATTAAGGTATGAATTGCAGCATAGAGGGATGGAATCAATGAAAGGCTTAGGTCTAGTAGGTCACAACTTATTGAATAGGCTTGCATAAGTGTTTCATAGGAGGGCCTGAACATAAGACATAACCTATGACCTGCAAGCAGACATTCACTTTTGCAACTCAGGGTAGGATTGAGACAAGACTGTTAGGGGGTTGAAGTATACCCACAAAAACATCTAAATCAGATCAAACACAATAACACATATAATTGTAGAAAGTAAGAGGGATCAGGAACCCTAAGTTGCCATTGAAAACATGCATAAACTTCAATTCATTAAGAGATGATCCAAACAAGGAAGCATAGGGACATGAAGAATTGTCACAAAATACCTCTACAATGTTTGAATAATCAATGGGAGATTACAAAGAGTAGAAGACTAGAGGATAGAGAAGATACCATGGATAGCCTTCTAAGAAAGGATGACTTTCTTTCAAAAATGGTCTCTCTCTTTTACAAAATGTGAACTCCCCTGAGCTCTAAAGCTCCAAAAATATAATATATACATACTCAACTGCACGCAGGCAGGTGTCAAAAACCTAACTAGGGTTACAAGACTTTTTACATTAGAATAATATTCAACCCTAGTCCCATCAAATCTGATCATAAATGTTACTTCTACAAATATCTCAACCGATCAGATATTCATCTTTGTGTGCCCATCCCTGTACTGAAATCAACCTGCAGAGAAGCAACCTCGGTTCACCAACTTTCCTGCAACTCAGCCTTGCCATGAAGGCAAAAATGGTACCTCACAGGGACAAGAATCGACCCATGACAGCCACCCAGACTTCCTCATCATCCTTCTCAACTACAAATGTCCTGTAGACATAAATTCTTAGCTACCCCGCCACTGTATTTGGCTTGCTGGATCAAACACTGGCAGAAAAACCCTCTGTAGAGATATTTAAATTTGAAAATTAACGGCTAGCCGGTCATTTTAAAACGTGGCCATTGATATTCTTTATTTCCCGGCAAATGAACAACCTAGATCAACTTTACAATAGTCGTAAACCTTTCTTGAAAAGTCAAAAATCTACATTGGCACACTGCAACCAATAAGAATCAAGCACGTCAGCATATTCACCAGCTTGGACCCATTTTGACTTTCTTTTCTTAAGTCATGAAGAACTTATTTTAACCATGGGCCCATACTTGCCACTTGTCAATCTTCTATTTGTGCTCAACCACTCCGTTAGTAGACACCTTGACCTCCTTTTGACATCAGACCCACTGAGACTTCAGATTCGCATCCAACGGTGGGCGCATGATCTCATGCATTAGGAATATTCCTTTAGAACATGCACCAGCCATTAATCACCTTTTAACTAGGACCCCACTCTGACACATCAGGTCCAACTGTAAATCCATCGTCAGCACTTGGCAACCAATCACATGCGAGAACATCAGCAATATGTAGCACTGGACCCACCTAACAAGTCTTTATATCATGGCCAATCACAAATTAGCATGTCACCCTGACCTGGCACAGACCCACCTGACAGAACGTGAACACCCTGACAGATCGAATGGCAGGCATAAGATCACATGTGTCAGAAAAGGGCTATGCAAAGATACGCCAGCCGTTGATCTTCATCCTACTGACATCCCTGTAGACATCTAACATGGTCCCACTAACAAGTTCCAGTCATCACTTCACCGGCCAATAAGAAGCCTCCACACAGGACAATGTGGCAATGGACCCACATAAGGTATGAAGCATTGAGCAAAAGAGAAGATCGACGGTTGTCGCAAGATTGCAAGCCTCTGACAGACCCTTCAGGAACTTACGACGACTGTCGATCTTGTTGAACTGGGACCCCACAAGCTGAGACCGCGAAACATTTAGTGATTAAGCGACCAAAGGAAATAATAAGCTATTCGCTGAGTCACTAACTGCCGAACATTGAGATATTACGCAAACAATGCAGTCGCCAGTTCGTCGAACAAGAAAAATAACCACCAGAAGACTTAGAGAACTGGCGACTAAAGGGAATAAAGCGCACGTGGAAATTGCCAGAACTTAAGTGGCTGATAAAGTAACAAAGAATTATAATAGGCCAAAGGGTTTTCTAGGGTTTTTTCTTGTAACGACTACTTTTATGAATTTTTTGAACTGCAGACCAGGGAGTTAGAAAATTTGTAGAGGCCAGAAGACAAATCATAAAGCCATGAAATTTTTAGGGATGCTTGGCAAGTAAAAATAGAAACCTGGGGATAGATTTTAGCCAAATTTGCATGCATATGAAAATTAGGGTAACACATACATGAGGGGGTTTCTCTTTCCCTTGATGATAGTTTCATCATAGTTGGGGATACTTCTTCACCTTCTTCGGAGATTGGTACACTTGATTCTTCTCCTTCTTCATTTGATTTATCACATGAGGTGATAGATTATTTGAGCTTGGAGATTCCTATTCAGTCTTCAGAGATTCATCCATGGAAACCTACATCTTCTTCCTCCTTCCATTTGCACAAGGATTGGCTTCTTCATCATTTGATGTATCTCTTTCTTCCTAAGGGGAGACATGTTTCTTGTAAGCATTGGCTTATCTATTGTTTGCAGGTACTCTTCATCAACATGGGAGCTTCTACATTATGGGGGGGATTTCATGTCTCCAACTATCCTTCTTATGGGGGGATAATTCTTTGTATATACATGATGTATGTAGTTCTTGGAGGGTCTTGAGTACTCCATCCATCCATGCATCTTGTTTTCTTCTCTCTTTTTGGGGGAGGGTTTTTCCCATGAGGTTTTGCCTCTTTCTCCACTTTATGAGAGTTATGCATTTTATTTATTACATTTTGTACATGGGTACCTAACATGGCCTAGTAGCCGGGACCCATCTTGCATTGTGATTTTAAGTGCATTCCCCTAAGTTGCACTTAAGGGGGGGTGTTGGTGTAATTAAATATTTCTAATTACACTTAACTTAATCTTACTTAGGATAATGCATTGCATAGTAGTTTGTGATTGAGACACCTAGGAGTGTGCACCTCATTCAAGCACATGGTGTAGGAGAATTTCCACTTTAGGTGTGATAGTTGTCATCACATACATCTTTGTGTGTGAGATCCACCTTTCATGCTCTTATCACATTATCATCCTAATCCATTGCACATACTTTATTTCATAATGGAGGATGATCCACATTTGGTGAACATGTGATTACACCTAGCATAGGTAATAGCTTATCAACTCCTTATCTTTCTCTCTTATCACCTTTCCTATATAAGGAGGCCTATTATGCAATCATCAATCAATCAATCAAGGTGAATTCATTGGATCATTCAATATTCATCATTGCATTCATATCATCTCTTGTGCTTTTCTTTAACCTCTAGATCCTTGGTTCAATCTTTTCTATTTGCAAATTCTTACAGTTAGAATAACTGAGAGGGGGGTGAATCAGTTATATTAGTTATCCTACAGTCCCAAATACAAAGATGTACCTTACAAAAAAATTCCAACAAATTATGCAGCTCAGTAACACAAAATATCAATCTGTCTATCTAGTTTACCAATTACCAGTAATTATCCAACTGTGATTACTGACTAAATCAACTGTGCGGTATGTAAAGTATGATAGAAAAACAATCTTAACAAATAACACATAACACAATGATTTAACATGGAAACTCTGCTAAAGGAAAAACCACCTGGGACTGATAACAAAAAATAATTCACTCTTCTCAAGTGAGCTTGGTGAAGAGCCAACCCTATTAAAGGTTACAATGCACACTGTTAGGTGTGACCTGGTTAGAGGATTTATCACTAACAGTTAACTTTTGACCAACATTCACTATGGGGTCAACAAGATAACACTTTACATTCAATGAATGTCATAGGGTAATACAATAAGACTGTTAAGTCCACTCGGTTAAGAGATTTTTTGAATCAATGGTTAAACTGATACAGTACTAATATGATTCAAATACAACTCAATTGTAAATATTCAGATCTATGCTAAGCCCATAAAATCCTTTGTTCATTTATCAATTCACTTCCTCAATATTTCTCAACTTACTTTCACTCTAATAAATAGTTCTTTGATGCTCGGTAATGTTTGTAGCTCAGTTCTTTCAATAACTAGTTTGATCAGGCATGCATGAATACCATCTTCATTGTAAATCTCTATAGTCTTCTTCTTTCTGGCATGTTTCAATAATGAAACTCACATCTCTTATATAGACAAGTAAATCATTTTCATATCAGCCATTATATTTTTGCCTCTTAATCTCCTTCATCCATTTTTGCCGCTTAAACCTTCCTCGATAGATGTATCATTAACACATTTCAATCTCATCCTTTAGATCTTCTCTGAATTTTTTTAGCCGTGGATCTTATAACAAACTTTATCCTTAACCTTGAAATCATAACACTTTTCAGCTCATCAAATTCAGTCATCTGTTATTAGAATTTAATATTTTCATCGATACTCGGTTAATATAGAAATGCGTCAGTGATAACTAGATAACTAGCTCAGCTAATATTGTCACTTGGTATACACTACACTGGCTCGGTGTATATAAAAATCTTCAATTACTGACCACATTGACTTGTTCAATTTCAAATCTCTTCTTCATAATATATTAATGTAACATGCTCAAGTCAACAATATAAAGCCATAGACTCATCAATAAGTTACCCAATGTTTACCTTATCCTTATTTGTCATATTAGTCTTTTCCTTATGTAGATATCTTAGTTCTTCATATTTTCTCCCTTCAACAGATGTTCAGATGTTTGTAACAAACATGATAATTACTCTCAAAACTAGTTGACATCAATGACAACATATTGACTGATTTAATCATCTTATGTATCATTTCAGTAGCTCTGTGATCTCTAATCACCGTTCTTCAGTTCATTCAGATATTCAATCAGTTTTAGTTCATCACATAAGATGTATAAGAGAGAGGTGCCAAAGCTGAACAAAGATAATTTCTTAATATGGCAAAACAAGATGAAGTTATATCTATCAGGGATTGGAGATTCTGCAATGTACTACTTAGAAAATGAGTTTATAACTCCCACTTGTCCTTTGACTATCACATAGATGAAAGAAAGACAAGAACATAATGCTATGATGATTGAGATTGCTTCTTCTCCATCAGATACCAAATTTGAAGACATTAAGACATATACAACTGCAAAGATGTGGGACAAGCTTACACTAGTTCATGGAGGAG
Organism: Chamaecyparis obtusa; assembly: GCA_027943335.1. Lineage (NCBI taxonomy): Eukaryota > Viridiplantae > Streptophyta > Pinopsida > Cupressales > Cupressaceae > Chamaecyparis > Chamaecyparis obtusa. The sequence continues at coordinate 117,233 of BSBK01005400.1, forward strand.
ATGTGAATGTGCTCAGAGAAAAAGATGAAATCCTAAGAGGTAAGTTTGATGATATGAAGATGAAAGAAGGCGAAAACATCACTCAGTACAATAACCAAATCAAGGAAGTGGTGAATGCTATCCGAGGAGTAGGTGGAACTATTGGTGAAGACAGTATGGTAAGTAAAATTTTCATAACATTGTTACTTGCCTATGCTATTAGAGTTTCTGCAGTTCATGAAATGAGAGTAGCTCCTAGTAATGATATTTCACTTGATAGTATGATTTGAAGATTGACTACATTTGAGCTTAATAATTATGACAACAGTATGTTACCTAAGGAAGAATCTGCATTTATGTCATCTATAAAAATTGGAAGATAAATCAACAGACATAAGATAAGAACTGAAAGTGAAAGTGAAGATGGAGAAGATGATCTTGATGAACTTGAAGCACTAATGGCTAGAAGAATACTAAAGGGAAAAGGAAGATATAGAGGTAAAATACCCTTGGTATGTTTTAAATGTAAATAGATTGGTCATATTGCAGCTGCAAGATGTCTTGACAGGAAAGATGATGATAAATCAAGTGAGAGATCAAATGAAAGGAAGAAATTACTGAGATCAAAGAGGTAACCAATAGTATGGAAAATGAGACAACCGAGACTACAAAGATAAAGGCAAGAAGACATGCTACCTAGTTCAAGATGAAGATGATGACACCGAGACTAAAACTGATGAAGACATAGAAGTGGTATTTGTTGCATTGAAGGAAGATTCTGAAGAAGAAGAAAGGTATGTTGAAACAATACTTATTTGTAAAGTTAGCAAGAATGATACTTGGATTATTGATAGTGGCTCCATACATCATATGACTAGTGATGAAAATAAATTTGAGTATCTTGAATATTATAATGGTGGTTATGTGAAAATGGGAAATGATACACGTTGTCTAGTGAAAGGTAAAGGTTCTATATTGTTGAATAATAAGATTAGATGTGAAAATGCATATTGGGTGAAAGGGATTAACTATAATATGTTGAGTATAGCACAACTAAATAACACTAGTCACCGAGTTTCATTTGAGAATAGAAAGGTGAAAATATATGATGAGGTTGGAAAGTTGATCGGTATTGGTGAACAATCAAAAGGTAACTTATTCTATCTGGACAATGTTGAAACTTATTATTTGTTGGCTAAAAATGAAGATGTCTGGCTATGGAACAAGAGGTTATGTCATGTGAAATTTGACAACATGGTTAAGATCAGTAAGAAAAGGAAATTTGGAGGTTTACCAAGCATATCTAAACCTGACCATGTAATGTGCAAACAATGTCAAATGGGTAAGATGTCAAAGTCTAGTTTCAAGAGAAAATATTACTCATCCAATGCTATTTTGGAGTTAGTTCATACTGCCTTATGTGTCCAATGAGAACTCAGATTTATTATGGAGACACATATTTTATCTTATTTGTTGATGATTTCTCTAGGATGATGACTGTCACGTTCTTAAAATAAAAATCAGAAGATTTCAAAATGTTTAAATGGTACAAAGCAAAAGTGGAAAGAGAAAGTGGTAAGGAAATGAAATGCTCAAGGTCGGATAGAGGTGGTGAATTTATTTATGATGAGTTTACTATTTTTTTTAATGAGCATGGAATAAAGAGACAGGTATCTACACCGAGAACACCTCAGCAGAATGAGATATTGTTAGCTTGTGGTGACTAATAAGGAAAGTACTATCCAGGAAAGTACTGTACACTTTTCCTGCCGACTACTTATAACTCATTCTAACCCTAAAGCAGGAAAAAATATTGTATAATATGGCTTAGGGTTAGGGATTTTTATTATGTATGATTTTAGTACTTGCGGCAGAATTGGGCTGTAAGGGATTACGGATTGTAATCAGGTTGTAATCACTGGATAATAATAATATTGGACTCGCTGTTGGTGGACGTAGCCCAGGGATTGGGTGAACCACGTTAAATCTGTGTGTCTTGTGTTCTATTCTGTGTGGTTTATTATTTTTTGATATTAGTTATATTTGCACATAATTGTTATTTCTGCCTTGTTAATCCTAACAGATCGCTGAAAGGAGTTATAGATCAATTGTTGATTGTGCTAGAACACTGATGATTGAAAAAGATGTTGCACAAATGTACTTGAGAGAAGTTGTTAGTATTACTATTTACACATTGAACCGAGTTCAAATGAAGAAAGAATCAAACAAGACATGTTATCAGTTATGGTATGATTCCCCACCTAATGTGAGTTATTTCAGAATATTGGAAGTAGATGTTACATTCTGAAAGATAATAGAAATGAAAAATTTGATTCCAAAGGTGATGAAAGGATATTTATAGGATATTCTACTAAAAGAAAGACTTATAAATGTTTTAACAAGTCTACTAACAAAATGATTGAAAGTGAAAACGTGAGAGTTGATGAGTTTATAGAAAAGAATGATCAAGAAAGTAAGAAAGAACTGAAAGCCTATGGTACATTTGTTTATATTGAAGAACCTGAAACTCTACTTGAGAAAAACTCTGGCATTACCGAGAAATATAATAATTCTACTGAGAAATAGTGTATATAGATTGAGCATCAACAAATAGTAGCTGATGAGAATGATGATCATGCACTGAGTGGAGAACACATTGAAGATCAAAGATCTGAACCTGTACTTACAAAGTGTAAGATATAAAAATATATATTTTTATATCTATATTTATGTGTGTGTGTGTTTGAATGTGAGGAAAATGTTGTGGACATATAAAACTAATAAAACATAAACACTTATCTTGAAAGGTAGTAGATTTGGAAATTGCTTTTTTCTGGTGTTTGTACTCAATTTTTGGAAACTCTGCAACCAAATCTGGCTTGGAAACACAGAGACAGAGAAAACCCATAAAAATTTTTCTTTTCTGAGAAAGGTCAACCTTGACCCCTTTTTGTCGACCTTGACCTGCACCGCTCCGACGGAAATTCTCTTCGTGGATCCTGAAAGTTTTCCGAAAAGGGTGTCCAGATTTGTATTGTAATTCGATGTTCCCCACCTGTTCCTGCAAGAAAAATGGTTTTGTTTTTTGGATGAGGGGTTTGCCTTGGTCAAACCCTAGTTTGGAATCAACCTTAAAATAGAATTGAAATGTAGAATGCTAGCAAGTAGTAGAAGTAGATCTCACAATGAAGCTATGATATTCAATAGATATGCAATTGTATTTGAAATGTAAACAAGTATGTTAATATGAAAGCTTAGAATCAATGCTAATAAATGTAAATCAAAACCTCCATGATTGTATGTGTGGAATCCACGTTGAAGCAATAATGAATAGATCTTGAAGATGAACAAAGGATCTTGAAGGAAGATCACACCATCATGATGGATAGATCTAGGGTTTGAATGATGAATCTTGAATGCTTGAACCAAATCCCTTCAAAGGATTGAATGATTGAATCCTTGATCTTCAATGTAAAAATTGAATGCTTGAATACTTGAATGTAGATGATTGCTTGAATGATTCCTTGATTGAGAATGCTTTCTTGATAATTCTTGAGATCTTGGATGTTGCTTGAGTGAGGATGGAGTGCTTAGTTGAGATGGATTGAAATGAGAGGGGAAGGCTTCCTTTTATACTAGTCTAGGGCACAAAATTATAGAGAGGCCAACATAGGAGAAATAAATTCCCATTAAGCCTATACCCTTGGAACTAGACCTAAATTAAATATAATTTAAGAGTTTACCATTTCGAAGCCCTAAATAACCGACCCAAAAGCGGGAAATAAATCTATCTGAAACCCAACATTAGAAGCCTTAGGAATTTGAAATTTGGACCTTGAATCAGGGTCAAGGTTGACCTTGATCCAAAAGGTCGACCTTGACCCTAAGGTCAAGAACCTCAAATTCACAGAGCCAGGTGCTAGAAACAGGCTGGAAATAAAAGGAAAACAAGGCAGAACAGGGGAAAAAGATAGAAACAAGTCGGAGACCCATTCAAGGCATTTGACATGACTCCAAACCACCTACTTGGAGGGCTAAACCAGTCCTAAATGGAAGTGCTTCCATTTTATGACACTACATTTAGCCCCCACTTTAGCAAGAGTATGGACTCAAAGAAAAATCTTGGTAAAGGAGAAGAAAGATTCCAGTGGATCGCAACAAGATAAAATATCACTTAGTTGAGGACATGAGCCCCCAGGCCAAGGATTCTAACTCAACATACATGCATGAGGGTGTGAAAACAAAGAGAAAATAAAGATAAAGCTAAAAGACACACAAATAAGGGTTAGTACAAAAATAAACCCAAATCAACTAGCAAAGGAAACCTTGCTAAGAAATGCTTCCTATACTAATATCTTATTTGGAAAGCTATCATAAAATCATAAATGATTACATAAGAAAGACACGAGAAACACTATAAATAACATAGCTTCATGATCTAATCCTACTAGCATGAATGCAAAAAGAGAGAAAAGAAAGAGTGATTACCTCACCTAGTAATATGCCCACCTTACCGTGAATCACCAAGGAGGGAGAGCCCAATAAGTAGCCAAACCTGATAGTTCACCCAAAAAATGTGCTTTGTAGTTGTAATGTGTCTTCTGAAGACTTTTGAAATATCCATAGAGCCACATTCTTGTATCACTATGAAATATAAAATGTGTGTCTCTTCAGGATTTAGCAACTTATGTGCATTACCTTATGAGGATTTAGCATATTGACAATTGAAAATGCACGTCCCTTAAGGATTTAGTAACTTATATGCATCACCTTTTAAGGACTTAGCATATTTGAAATTGAAAATGTGTGTCTCTTTAGGATTTAGCAACTTATGTGCATTACCTTCTGAGGATTTAGCATATTTAAAAATAAAAACCATAGCATAAATGGATTAAATATGCTATGGTTTTTATTTTTAAATAGCATATTTAAAAATAAAAACCAATTAAGCTCAAAACAAAATACATGCTAAGAGCATAATGGATCCTAGAGAACTGGAAGAAATACCTCTTGCCCCCCACTCAAAATACAAGAGGAGAGAAGATCTACATTATAGAAGAGTGAAGGGTATTCCCCATATCAAAATTATGAAGGAATTGTAAAACCGCACGAGAGTGATATATAATTCCCAAAGCATCTCTTTCTCTAACATACAACTTGAAATGCACACAATCAACAAGTAAATATGTATTACTATAGTGAAAAGGACATTTGTACTTGGAGAGAAAATCTTTAGGCATAGTTTTACAAATTTCTTTTTTAGAATTCATTATCTAAACATACACCTTCTTAGCCACATCTTTAGGAGTATCATGGTAATCTAAGGTAGGTGTTGGAAGAAGAACATGAAGAGGCAGGCCAAGATCAAAGTCAACCATCTTAAATTGAGATAGCAGAAAGCCAAGTCCACACATATCTTGTTTAGGGGATAGATGAACTGGATACATAATACCATGTTCATTAACACCAAGTCCTAAACCCTTATAACCTTGTTTAGCCATCATATTATATCCTGTAGTGTATATATCTTGTAAATCTTTTGCAGGAGGTGATTGTTTATGGTGATCATGAGAAAATGTTGTATAAGGTGGAATAATAGGTTTAGAAGAAGTTTCTTTTGTCTTCTCTTTCATATCATCATGGATCAGATAAGAAGGGGAAGGTAAATCCAATAATTCTTGCACATTTGCATCATGAACCATAGTTTGAGCCTCATCATAAGTATGGGAAGAACTAGGAATAGAAGATGGAGAATTGGGAATGTTAGGAGTCGGATTAGGAAGGATAGGATTAGGATTAGGAAGATTAGGAAGGATAGGATTATGATTAGGAAGATTAGGAGATGGTGTATCATCTACCAAATTCTTCACATAGTCCAAAAGAGTAATAAGTCCACCACATAAATCTTTAATGAAAGTTTTGAAAGTAGGCAAACTAGTATTAGTCAATCTCACAATAGCATAAGCAAGTGAAACATGAAGAGTGAAAAACATAATGAAATGGATGATACTCTCATAAACATCATAAGTATGATAAAGAGATGCTAAGAGGAGAATAATAAGGAAAATAACCACACCCCAAAGCATCTTAAAAATCTTCATAGTAAATGAAATGCAAGAAATATTTTTTTATTTTGTAGAATATATAGATTTTTTTTAAAAAAAAATTTAAAAATTTAAAATGCAAGAGAATAAAAGAATAGTAATTGATGTAGGGGCATTCTTGGGTCCTCGGTGAATCTTCATGGTGGTGTATTACTTGGCCAGTGTTACTCGGTTGCAGCCTTAACCGATGGTCTCGGTTATTGAAGGAAGCTCGATCGCTGAAGGAACTCGGTGAGACTTCTTGTGCTTGGTGGAACTGGTGCTCGGTAATGCCTGTGTTGCTCGATGTTGTGTGGCTTGGTCATTTATTTCACTAGTGCTAGGTTATTTCTTTGGCGCTCGGTAGTTCTAGTTTATCGACTCGAGTTCTTGAAGATTTGCTTGGCCGACTTGGTGCATTTAATGTTGGTATCTTTTTTTGGATTATCCTATGTGGATTTGGAAGCTGAAATGTTGAATTTAATAATTGTAAGGCTATTTGAGAGCTGACTTGTATTGCATTTAATATTTGTTTGTAGGAGTTATTGTTTCATCCAGCCGACTTGTGGATGATGATTAGTATTTATAGGATGTTTGGGTAGTTGTTTTAGGACAGCAGATTGGAAGTTTTGACAACAGATCTGGGATAGCAGATAAGTGAAGTTGTTTGAAAAGATCTTGCAAGATCTTGCAGAACAGATTGTTATCTATTAGTTTGTAATAGCAGAGCTAGTGGTTGAGGCTTGTAGATAAGGAGATTTCTTGGAGGCTTGCAAGCTCAAGTTTAGATCTGCCTTAGGGTTTCCATCAGTTGCTAATAGTTTTCATAATTGAACTAGTTGGAGTTGTATTGGATCTTGTTGATCTTTTAGAATTACTATTGTTTGTAATTGGCCCTAACCTAGAAGGCCTTACAGCCGGGCATGTTAATGGAAAATATGTTTTGAAACATGTGTTTGTTGTGTTATTCCTTTGTGTTGTTCTGAAGCTGCAAGGTTGGACTGTATGTAATTGGATCCACCATCCTTGACTTGTGTCAGGTGGTATTAGAGCTGAGTTGATCTTGTGGAGTGAAGATTGACCTAGCAAGGTTGATCTTGCGAAGTTGATCTTATTAGCGAAGAGATCGTATGATATGGGTTGCAAATCTATGGCATTGAACTTGTGGAATCTTGGTCTAGTTGTTGGTGCGAGGTGGCAGGTTGTGATCTGACTTGCATACAACTTGGAGGTTGTCACAAGGTGGTCAGTGTAGGATTTTGTTGCAAAGGGTTTTCTTATCTATAAGGATGCCTTTGAGGAGATTGGACCCTAGAGTGATTGTGGATCTCTGTGACACTGTGGAATGTAGGATTGCAGAGAAGGTGAAATCTGATTTCAGATCAGAGATGGAACTGATGAAGAATGACATGGTCGCTAAGATCATGAGAGCTATGAATGGTGTACCTCATAATGCTGGTACTAAAGATGGTTATGAGGAAGCTATTGGATCTAGTGGTGATGACCAGAGGGATAGGTTTGGTGAAGACAGAACTACTCGGTTGCATAGATCTAGTTAAGTAATAGTTACCGAATGGAAGTCTCTACTTTCTCTGGTACTTTAAAACCCAAGAACTTGATTGACTGGATTAATGAACTTGAAGATTTCTTTGAGCTAGAAGAAATTGAAGATCCTCTTCGGGTGAGATTGGCACAGAAAAAATTGAAAGGACATGCTGTTCTTTGGTGGAAAGAATTACAAAGAGATAGAGAAGATGAAGGTGAAATGAAGATCAATCGGTGGAGGTTGATGGAAAATAAATTGAAATCTAAGTTCATACTTGCTAATTATGAGCTTGACTTGTTTAAGAAGTTGCAAAATTTGAAACAAAAGGATTTGACCATTGAAGATTATACCAAGGAGTTCTACAAAATTACTATTTAGTCCAGACATAGAGAACTTGGTAAGGAAAAGGTAGCTCGGTATGTGAATGGTTTGAGATTCAATATTCAGGATGAGCTTGGTATGCTGAAGATTGATTCTATTGAAGATGCTTATCAGTATGCTCTTAAGGTAGAAGATAAGTTGAAGAGGATACAAAATAGTAATCCTCGAGGGAAGGAAAAGATTAATCACTCGGTGAAGGATAAAGCGACTGTAGAAGATGAATAGAAACCTGTAGAACCAAAGAAGAAGATAGGTAGAGTTATCTTTAACGGTACTCTCTATAAATGTGGTGAAGAAGGACACCATTCTTTGGAGTGTACACAGAAGAAGCTTGGTGACTGACGAACTTCTATGGTGAATGAAAATGTTGAGAATGAACTTGAATCTAAGAACTTGCTGGTTCAACAAACATTTCTTGGTACAAAGGAGGAACCTTGTCAGAGGAGTAACTTGTTCAGGACTCGGTGCAAGTCTAGAGGTAAACTTTGTGATGTTATTGTTGACAGTGGTAGTACTGATAACCTTCTTGTTGAGGACAAGGTTCAAAAACTTGGTTTGAGTAGAATGAGACATCCACATCCTTATAGGATTGGCTGGTTGCAAGATGATCATGCTCTAGAAGTAAGAGAACAATGCTTTATTGATGTTCAGATTGGCCAGTATAAGGATCTTGTGTTATGTGATATTCTGGAGATGAATAGTTGTCATATATTGCTCAGTAGACCTTGGAAATATGATTGTAGAGCTATGTATGATTGTGTGAAGAATGTGTTTACTATTGAGAAGGATGACATGAAGTTTTCCCTGATGCCTTTACTGGATACAACACTCGGTAGGAGAAGTCTGAGTATTGGTAGCTGAGTTGATTTGGTAGATCTTGAGAGAATGAATGATCAGTTTGGAGAATAGACTTATGTGTTATCAAGGAAAGATTTGAAGAGACATAGGAAGCTAAAGTGGAAGATTATGCAAAGTGAAAAAGTGGAGGACATGTATGTGAAGAACTAGTTTGGGGTTTATGTGCTGAATCCTGAAAGATGTTCTTCTCACATATGAAAATATTTTCAAACCTAGGGTGTCTAATGCAAGGGCATTCTTGGGTCCTCGATGAATTTTCATAGTGGTGTATTACTTGGCCGGTGTTACTTGGTTAAACCTTAACCGATGGTCTCAGTTATTGAAGGAAGCTCAGTCACTGAAGGAACTCGGTGAGACTTGTTGTGCTCAGTGGAACTGGTGCTCGGTAATGCTTGTGTTTCTTGGTGTTGCTTGGCTTCATTGGTTGTTTCACTGGTGCTCGGTTGTTTCTCTGGCCCTTGGTAGTTCTGGTTTACCAACCAGAGTTCTTGAAGATTTTCTTGGCTGAATTGGTGCATTTAATGTTGGTATCTTTTGTTGGATTCTCCTATGTGGATCTGGAGGCCGACATGTTGAATTTAATAATTGTGAGGCTATTTGAGAGCCAACTTGTATTGCATTTAATATTTTTTTGTAGGAGTTAATTGTTTCATCTAGCTGACTTGTGGCTGATGATTAGTATTTATAGGATGTTTGAGTAGTTGTTTTAGGACAACAGATTGGAAGTTCTAATAGTAGATCTGAGGTAGTAGATAAGTGAAGTTGTGGAAAAGATCATGCGAGATCTTGTAGAATAGATTGTTATCAGTTAGTTTGTAATAACAAAGCTAGTGGTTGAGGCTTGGAGACAAGGAGATTGCTTGGAGGCTTGTGAGCTCAAGTTTAGATCTACCTTAGGGTTTCCATCAGTTGCTGATAGTTTTCAAAACTGAACTAGCTGGAGTTGTATTGGATCTTGTTGATCTTGCAGAATTACTATTGTTTGTAACTGGCCCTAACCTGGAAGGCCTTAGAGCCAGGCATGTTAATGGAAAACATGTTTTGAAACATATCTTTGGTGTGTTATTCATCTGTGTTGTTCTAAAACTGCAAGGTTGGACTGTCCTTAATTAGATCCACCATCCTTGACTTGCGTTAGTAAGCTAAGCTAATCTTAAGGAAAGAAGGCAAAGCATCCAACACCGAAAATAAAGAGTTGTCTATCGCAGGTTAAAAAATGTAAGATATAAAAATATATAAAGAGATATATTTTTATATCTATATGTATATGTGTGTATGTTTGAATGTGTGGAAAATTTTGTGGACATATAAAACTAATAAAACATAAACACTTATCTTGAAAGGTAGCAAATTTGGAAATTGCTATTTTCTGGTGTCTGTACTCAGTTTCTGGAAATTTTGCAACCAGATTTGGCCTGGAAACACAGAGACAGAGAAAACCCATAAACCTTTTTATTTTCTAAGAAAGGTCGACCTTGACCTAGGTAATGGTCAACCTTGACCCCTTTATGTCGACCTTGACCTGTGCTCCTCTGATGGAAATTCTGTTCATGGATCCTGAAAGTTTCCTGAAAAGGGTGTCCAGATCCGTATTGTAATTCATTGTTCTGCACCTATTCCTGCAAGAAAAATGGTTTTGTTTTTTGGATGAGGGGTTTGCCTTGGTCAAACCCTAGTTTGGAATCAAACTTAAAATAGAATTGAAATGGAGAATGCTAGAAAGTAGTAGAAGTAGATCTAATAATGAAGCTATGATATTCAATAGATATGAAATTCTATTTGAAATGTAAACAAGTATGTTAATATGAAATCTTGGAATCAACACTAATAAATGTAAATCAAAACCTGCATGATTGTATGCTTGGAATCCACCTTGAAGGAAGAATGAATAGATCTTGAAGATGAAAAAAGGATCTTGAAGGAAGATCACACCATCATGATGGATAGATTTAGGGTTTGAATGATGAATCTTGAATGCTTGAACCAAATACCTTCAAAGGATTGAATGCTTGAATCCTTGATCTTCAATGGAGAACTTGAATGCTTGAATACTTGAATGTAGCTGATTTCTTGAATTCTTCCTTGATTGAGAATGCTTGCTTGATAATGCTTGAGATCTTGGATGTTGCTTGAGTGAGGATGGAGTGCTTAGTTGAGATGGATTGAAATGAGAGGGGAAGGCTTCCTTTTATACTAGTCTAGGGCACAAACTTTTAGAGAGGCCGACATAGGAGAAATAAATTCCCATTAAGCCTATACCCTTGGAAGTGGACCTAAATTAAATATAATTTAAGAGTTTACTATTTCGAAGCCCGAAACAACCAACCCAAAAGTGGAAAATAAATCTTTTTGAAACCTGACATTTGGAAACCTTCAGAATTTGAAATTTGGACCCTGGATCAGGGTCAAGGTCAACTGTGACCTAGAAGATCGACCTTGACCCAGAAGGTCAACCTTGACACTGAGGTCAAGAACCTCAAATCGACAAAGCTAGGTGCCAAAAATAGGCGGGAAATAAGTGGAAAATAGGGTAGAACAGGGGAAAAAGCTAGAAACAAGTCAGAGACCCATTCAGGGTATTTGACATGACCCCAAATCACCTACTCGGAGGGCTAAACTAGTCGTAAATGGAAGTGCTTCCATTTTCTGATGCTACACAAAGTATGTGAGAATACACCATCTACATGATCAGATAATTGGAAACAAAAGAGCATGAATGATGATTCGAAGTAAGTTAAGAAACAAAACATGTTTAGTTTGTGAATTTGAGTCTAAAACTGTTACAAATTCATTGTCAAATGATGAATGGATTAAGGCAATGAATGAAGAAATTGACAAAATACAAAAAAATAATACATGGACATTGGTACCAAGAGTTAAAGAAAAAAATGTGATTGGAACTAAATGGATATTCATAAACAAATTGAATGAGAATGGAGAAGTGACAAGGAACAAAGCAAGAATAGTTTGCAAAGGTTATAATGCACAAGAATAAGGAATTGATTATGGAGAAACTTTGCACGTGTTGCTAGACTTGAAGGAGTAAGAATACTACTTGCATATGCTGCTTACAAAGGATTTAAGGTATATCAAATGGATGTAAAATTTTCATTTGTGAATGTGACGTAGTGTAAGTCCAAGAGAATCCCCAAAGGAGATGTCTAAGCCCCTAGCTATACAACCGCACAAAGAAATCCAACAACAAAATAAGATCTGCAATAATCTGAATTCTTTATTCAAGGACTAACTAATTACATGCAATGTGTTGGGTTGTAAGGCCTTCCCGATTATGACCAATTACAAAGAAAGTAATAGTTTTGCAAATCCATCAAGATCCAAATCAAACCCTATCCCTAGCTAGCTAGATGTGTAACAAAAGGTCACAACAATATGATATAAACATCCAACAAGATCTAAATTTGTGCTCGCAAGCCAACAAGATATCTCCTTGTTTCTAAGCCTCAGCCACTAGCTCTTCTCACAATTCACAGCTTCAAATTCCTAACTAAATCTCTACTCCTCTTCTTCACTATCTCCTTAATGATGATCCCTACAACCTACCCAAACCTTCCTTAAACACACTTCTTTAGCCATAAGTTAGCTGGAAGAAATAATTAACTCCTAAGCCCTAGTCAGCTCCTAAACAAACAAATATTAGATGCAATACAATTCATCTCTTGAATAGCCTTACACATAATTAATTCTTGATGTCGACTTCTAGATCTACCTAGGAGAATACAACATAAGCTACCAACATTAAATGCATTAAGTTGGCGCATCAAATACACAAGAACTCTAGTCGGTAAGCCAGACTACCGAGCACTAGTAAAAACAACCGAGCAAGCTAGACATCACCGAGAAAGAATGTTGACCGAGCACCACAAGCATCACTGAGCATAGGTTCTGCCGAGTGCCAAAAGTTTTACCGAGTCCTTCAGTGATTGATCCCTTCAACGACTGAGCTCCACGGTCAACACTACAACTGAGCAACACTACTTCGACTGAGCTCCTCAGCCAGTACTGCAATTGAGTAAAACCCTTCTACAAAGCAACTACCAAGCAGTCCTCCAAGAACTCCAAAGTAGTCACCGAGGAAACCCAAGATGTTCTTGCATTAGAACCCCCAGGTAAATAGAAAAGTGTGTCCCACACTTTGATGCCAAAAGAAAACTCTGCATCTAGCTTCATCTTCACCAAATGCTTCCACTCCAGCTTTACACAAGGCTTGCCAATCCACAAAGCAAGTAATTTAAACAAGTCCATCAGCCAAGTCCACCTTAACCAATTGAACCAACCAATAAGCATGTTCAACATCAAGAACAAACTGAACCTTCCACTCATCATCAAGTATCAAGTCAACATCCCATCTCTGCAACTCATCACAAGACTCATTACTATCAACCAAAAAATGAAGTCCACAACCAACAAACAACATTTGCACCACAACACCGAATAAAAGAAATTTAGTAACGCCTGTTGGAGCTCTAAATTTTGGGCAAAATTTGGAGTCCTATATAGTGATAAAACCCTAAAAAATGGCCTCTTAATTTCCATGCCAAATAATTAATGATGGAGTACATGAAATGGGATAAAATATTACATTAATTTTTAATTAAAAAGTTGAGAGATTATGGAAGAAAGCTCTGTGACAAGAAAAATTAAAATTCCGTGATCAAAGCCTTCAGAAAATGCTGGAATTTCAACCTTCTCAAAAGATGATGTCGATAAAGGAAGAAGATGGTCAAATTTTTAAAATCTAAAATAGACCCAGTTTGGAAAATCAAATTTTCTATTTCCAGTAAAAATCTTAGCTTTCCATGAGGTGTTTTGGTTTTTCAACCAGACCCAAATCCGAAATATAGGTAGTTATTTTTTAGTTAGTTTATTATTTTTTCAAAATAATTTGTAATAAGGGTGTGTCTTTTCACCCTAAAGAGGTGTGAAAGCCACTAAAACATGTATATATACATAATGTAAAATGTAAAGAGGGGGGACAATAGAAGACAATTAATATTTTCATAGAATAGAATTTGATCACAACTATAATATGAACTCTAATGTACTATTTTTTCAACATTAATAAAGATAAGTGCTCTTCTTTTTATTTATGGTTATAAGTTATATGTTTTCAATTAGTCTTTCAGATTACTCTGTGAACCAGGGTATCCTACTATGTTTCTCTATTTGATGCATTCATTTATGACTAATTTGTATAATTTGAATAATGGTAGCATGGTCTGAGAACTTGTTACTGTTTCCTTTCGGGCTCTTAAGTTGGGTTAAAAACCATAGGACCTATTGTATAAGTTGTTTTACATTTTATTTCAATAGAAGCTTGTAGGGTGATGGTCTTGCTTTATAGGAGCGAGTTACCTTAAAACCGTCTCTGATTGCACGTAGGATTGAAAGTTTTATGACTCTATAGCCTAAGTATTTAGAAGGCACTGATCTAACTATTATTTAGAAATTATCATTTGTTTCATACATTTGTAGTTTATAGATCATTAAATCATTATTTCAAAAGCATTACTTTTAATTATTTAGTATTTAATCCATTTAGTCAAGTATTATAGAATAGAGATTTTTAGGAGATTAGTTTTTTTCCTCAAAGGATCATTCACCGCCTTTCGAGGAACTTTGTTTGTTTGAAATTAGGCCTACCAACCTTGGCTAGATTAAGCCAAAATTACAGAGGCACTTGTGTTGTGCTTGTTAGTTGGCCTCAAAATGGTCTAGCATTTTTGAGCACCAACAAATTGCTGACTCTGCTGGGGACGCTATTAGTGAAAGATGTTTGCATAATCTTTGGTTACCATTATGAGACTCCACTAGAGATGAAACTTAGAATTAGTTATGATTTTATCCTTCTTATGAAGAAGGTGGCAACTCTATTGAACAAAAAATTTTAGTTAGTGACTCTACTAAGGGAGAAAACTCAAAAGGAGATAGGAAGATAGCCTAGAAGGGATGATAAATTTTTCTTTCAAGAAAATTTTCAAAAGGTTTTTGATTCCCGTTGATATTAGGCCTTTGGATCTTAGAAAGTTTCAATGTAGTTCTAATGAATTGTTTTCACAACTTTCACAGAGGGTTCCTAAATTTTACGGAGATTATGATGAATCAACTCTTGATCATTTGGACGCGTTTCATATATTCCTTGATAATTATGAGATCCATACAGAAGATGATGCCATGAAGTTCTTTGCATGGTCACTAAAGAATAATGCAAGGAAAAAATATGAATCATTACCTGCACAATGCATTTCATCATGGATGCAGTTTGAACAATGGTTCCTTGATGTATTCCATGATAGGGATGAATCATGTATGTCTCCCTTGGATGCATTTATTAATTTAGAATGGTATGATAATAAAAATGTGGTGAGTTTGTTTATGAGGATGATGGATATTTTCCGTAAAATACCTTCTGATACCAGGCCAAGTTTTTCAAACAAAATATATAGTTTAGGAGTAACTAGTGAGCAACTAGAGCTTATTCTTAAAATTGCACAGGAAGATGTAATGGAAGAAAATGATAAAGTTACAAAAGGGGCACAAGAACCTAATGATATTCTAGATTCAAATGAACAAGAAAGTTTGGATCAGATGGAAGAAGGTCCCATCCGAGAAAAGACTTGTATAAAAATGAATTCAAATGAGTTCAATAATGAAGAGGAACATACTCTCAGTTCACAGGAAATTTTAGATTTGTTAGATATCGAGTATTAGAAACATGTGCAGGGAAATTGTCTAAATTTTTTCTCAATCCACCATGGCAAGGAGGTAGATGGATCAGCCCATATTCAAGAGAAAAAATTGTGGAGATGAAATAGAACTACATGAACATGAGGAAGTTTCAAGAGATAATGTCAATGAAGATGTTAGCCTTGTTGATGAAAAACTTGATGATCCAAATGAAAATTCTCATGAATGTATGCCTAAATTATCTATGTTCTTGAATCCATTGTTTTAAGAGAAAGTAGATGAAGATATGTCTGATTTCTCTATGTTATCAAATCCATTATTTGAAGAGGATCCTTTATGCAATGGAATCCATTAGCATCATAATGAAGATAACAGTCCTAATTTTAAAGTTGATGAAACTCATGAAGTGCATTCAGAGGGTGAGATATCTTGGAGTTCATCCTTTGAGCCAGTGGTACACCAAACATATGAAGATGAGATGGAATCAATGAGACATGATGAAGAGAATGTGTTGAAACATAGTTTTGAAAATTTTAGAAATGTCCCAGCTGATCAAACTTTTGGTGGGAAAGAGTTTTTACTACTTGAAGAGAAGATATTCTCAAAGCCTTTTGGTGAGGAGAAAAAATATCCAAAATATAGAGATGGGACAGATTGTCAACAAGAAGGTATCCCAAAAAAGAAGACTAACCTAAAGGTTTGTATGATTAACCAAAATCTTCTATTCAACAAGGATTACAACGGATTTGATGATTTCTCAAGGGCTGAACATAGATTGGATGCCAAAGATCGTATTGATGAAGCAATGAGAATTGACTATAAGGATGCCATATGTAATGCAACAAGGTTAAAAGTGTTACGTGATCAAAATCAAGTGTTTGATAGAGGAAAGGATCAATGTTCAATTTTGGGGGGCCTGGGGCCACCCAATTTTACTTTGCATTAGATTAGTATGGATACTTGGTTTGCTTCTCCAGAGATACCTAGAATCTCACTATGCTCACATGGAGCATACGTCCCCAGAAAGAGCCTGTTGGAGCTCTAAATTTTGGGAAAAATTTGGAGTCATATATAGTGATAAAACCCTAAAAAATGGCCTCTTAATTTCCATGCCAAATAATTAATGATGGAGTACATGAAATGGGATAAAATATTACATTAATTTTCAATTAAAAAGTTGAGATATTATGGAAGAAATCTCTATGACAAAAAAAAATTAAAATTCTGTGATCAAAGCCTTCAGAAAATTCTGGAATTTCGACCTTCTGAAAAGATGATGTCAACAGAGGCAGAAGATGGTCGAATATTTAAAATTTAAAAAAGACCCAGTTCGGAAAATCAATATTTCTATTTGCAGTAAAAATCTTAGCTTTCTACGAGGTGTTTTGATTTTTCAACCAGACCCAAATCCGAAATATAGGTAGTTATTTTTTAGTTAGTTTATTATTTTTTCAAAATAATTTGTAATAAGGGTGTGTCTTTTCACCCTAACGAGGTGTGAAAGCCACTCAAACATGTATATATACATAATGTAAAATGTAAAGAGGGGGGACAATAGAATACAATTAATATTTTCATAGAATAGAATTTGATCACAACTACAATATGAACTCTAATGTATTATTTTTTCAACATTAATAAAGATAAGTGCTCTTCTTTTTATTTGTGGTTATAAGTTATATGTTTTCAATTAGTCTTTCAGATTACTCTATGAACCAGGGTATCTGACTATGTTTCTCTATTTGATGCATTCATTTATGACTAATTTGTACAATTTGAATAATGGGAGCATGGTCTGAGAACCTGTTACTGTTTCCTTTCGGGCTCTTAAGTTGGGTTAAAAACCATAGGACCTATTGTATAAGTTGTTTTAAATTTTGTTTCAATAGAAGCTTGTAGGGTGATGGTCTCACTTTACAGGAGTGAGTTACCTTAAAACTGTCTCTGGTTGTACGTAGAATTGAAAGTTTTATGACTCTATAGCCCAAGTATTTAGAAGGCATTGATCTAACTATTATTTGGAAATTGTCATTTGGTTCATACATTTGTAGTTTATAGATCATTAAATCATTATTTCAAAAGCATTACTTTTAATTATTTAGTATAATCCATTTAGTCAAGTATTATAGAATAGATATTTTTAAGAGATTAGTTTCTTTCCTCAAAGGATCATTCACCGCCTTTCGAGGAACTTTGTTTGTTTGAAATTAGGCCTACCAGCCTTGGCTAGATTAGGCCAAAATTACAGAGGCACTTGTGTTGTGCTTGTCAATTGGCCTCAAAATAGTGCAACATTTTTGAGCACCAACAACACCATCATCACAAAGGTGTTCAGCAACATATAACTCTTCACCAACAACAACCTGATCAACCAGATCCTCTACAATCTCCATGTCAGACGCAACCGACTGAACATGAAAACTAATCTTCCCACCAGCCTTAACAAGGTCAACAACAATGTCAGAAAACATAGGTATCTCAACAACAACCACAAGTTTCTCTGTAGGTTTCATGTCAGACTCCACCAACTGACCATTAAAACCACTCTCACATACCTCATCATCCTCCACATTGTCACAAGTAAGATTGTCAATATGTCTTCTCTCTCAGACCAGTCTTCTAACTGACCAGACTAATTTCTTCTAAATTAGCATGTTCCAACTCCGGTAGGCTCTACAAATCTCAACAATACTTTCCTTCACAAGGTTATCAACCCAATTCTCTATACGGTTCAACAAATCCACTTCCCATCAATCAAACCTATAAAAAATCTTTGCTTCCACCACATCATGAAGAAAAACAATCACCCCAGGGTCCAATATTCTCAGATGCATCTTCAAGATCTTTGAAAACCAAAGGCAACAAATCACCAACCCAAGGTCCAGGTGCAAACTGCCTCAACTTCGGTGATCTATCCACACTTAAGAACTTCAAGATATGATACCACCTGACGTAGTGCAAGGCCAAGAGAGTCCCCAAAGGAGATGTCCAAGCCCCCAACTATACAACCACACAAAGAAATCCAAAAACAAAATAAGATCTGCAATAATCTGAATTCTTTATTCATGAACTAACTGATTACATGCAATGTGCCATGCTGTAAGACCTTATCGGTTACAGCCAATTACAAAGCAAGTAACAGTTCAACAAGATCCCTCAAGATCCAAATCAAAGCCTAACCCTAGCTAGCTAGATGTGTAAAAATAGGTCACAATAATTTGATAGAAACACCCAACAAGATATAAACTTGTGCTAGCAAGCCAAGAAGAAATCTCCTTGTTTTTAAGCCTCAACCACTAACTCTACTCACAACTCACAACTTCAGATTCCTAACTGAATCTCTGCTCCTCTTCTTCACTATCTCCTTAATGATGATCCCTACAACCTACCCTAACCTTCCTTAAATATACTTCTTCAGCCACAAGTCAGTTGGAAGAAATAATTAACTCCTACGCCCAAGTCAGCTCCTAAACAAATAAATATTAAATACAATACAAGTCAGCTCTCAAATAGACTTACAAATAATTAATTCTCCATGTCAGCTTCTAGATCTACCTAGATGAATACAACACAAGATACCAACATTAAATACATCAAGTCAGCCCATCAAATCCACAAGAACTCTAGTCGGTAAGCCAGACTACCGAGCGCCAGAAAAAAAAACTGAGCAAGCTAGGCATCACCAAGAAATCATGTCAACCGAGCACCACAAGCATCACCGAGAATAGGTTCTACTGAGCGCCAGATGTTTTACCAAATCCTTTAGTGATTGATCCCTTCGACAACTGAGATCCTCAGTCAACACTACAACTGAGAAAAACTACTTTGACCAAGCCCCTCGACCTACACTGTAACCAAGTAAAACCCCTCTCCAAAGTAACTACCGAGCACTACTCTAAGAAATCCAAAGTAGTCACTGAGCCAACCAAAGATTCTCCTACATAAGAATGAGATACTTGAAGAAGAGGTATACATTGAACAACCTGAAGGTTTTGTTGATCCTAATTAGAGGAATATGGTATGCAAGTTTCACAAGGCATTATATAGACTAAAACAAGCACCGAGAGCATGGTATGAAAGACTACATTCTTATCCCATAAAAGTTGGATTTGTTAGAACAAGTGACACCAACAATTTGTATTTAAAATGTGAAATTGATGATAAGATTCATATTGCTAAAATATTTGTCAATGATATCATATTTTGAGGTCATGATAACCTATGTAAGTCTTTTGCTAATGAAATGATCAAAGAGTTTGAAATGTCAATGTTTGGTGAGATCAATTTTTTTCTTCAATTGCAAATACTACACCAGAAGGAAGGCGTACACATCAAACAATCTAAGTACACCAAAGAAGTGTTGAAGAGATTCGGTATGAAAGATTCAAAACCAGTTGGTACACCTATGGTCACCGGATGCAAGATGACAAAGGATGAGAAGTCAACTGAGGCAAATCAAACCTTATATAGATTAATAATTAGTAAGTTAATGTATGTTGTGCATAGTAGACTAGATATTGCACATGTGGTTGGAATTGTTGCTAGATTCTCTACCAATCCTAAAGAATCACACATGATTGTTGTGAAAAGAATTTTGAGATACTTGAAAAATACTGACAATTATGGATCATGGTATAAGAAAGAAGACAATTTTGAACCGAAGGTTTAATCTAATGCTGATAGGGCTAGAAACATTGATGATAGAAAAACCACTACAAGTGGAGCATTACTTTTAGGAGAAAGATTGGTAACTTGGATAAGTAAGAAATAAGGATGCATTTCTCAGTCCACTACAAAAGCAGAATATGTTGTTGTTGCTGCTAATTGTTCAAATATTGCATGTATAAAGCAATTATTGAAAGGTATGAATGAGGAGATCACTGATCTAGTGATAATTTATTGTAATAACACAAGTGCTATTAATATTTCAAAGAATCCAGTGATGCATACAAAGACAAAACACATATCTATTAAGTATCACTATTTGAGGGAGCAAGTTCAAGAAAAGAAAGTCAAATTGGAATATGTGAAGTCACAAGAGAAACTTGTTGATATATTTACAAAACCCTTACTGAAGGACACATTTGAATACTTGAGAAGTAGACTAGGGGTCCATCCCCTATCTAATATTCAAACTTGTACTTTATCAGAAGATCTAATGATATTGATGCATGATGTTCACACTTTGGGATTCCTAGGGTTGTGAAGATGGAAGACAAGCTGAAATTGCATATCTGTACATGCAAGGTACAAGAATCTAAATTGAATGATAGAGATATTGATTTGGCTACTAAAGAGCTGATTTATTTTTGGCATTCTTGTAAAAGGGAGAGAGAATCATGAAATATTTAGGAAAGATATATAGGAAGTGAGATTACATGCAGGGAGATAGATGATGCAGAAATATTGGAGAGAGATACATGGATATCAGTTAGAAATGAAGCTAACCAAAAGGGAGAGACATTGATGCTGTGTAGTGATTAAAAATATTAAATACATTATTGAGTCACAACATATATATACAAATTTGTAGACAGATGTTTGGTATTCTATGGCATATTTCATATTGTGCTGCCATCAATGCCAAAGGGAGAGATTGACAGACTACAACTAATTGAATATTTGAAAAGGAGAAACTTTTATACTACAAGGTATATGTGACACATTAAATTAGTTGTCATTGATGTCGACTAGTTTTGACTGTACTTATCATGATAGTGAATAGATGTAATATGGATTCACCTCTATTCAAATGTAAAGGGGGAAATATGAGACCTATTCTCAAACCCAAATTCCCCAATAAAGAGATCCGATTTGATCAACCTAGAGGTTAATACACAATCGAATCATTTTATGGTTAATATGGAAAAGAAAGTAAATCTAATATTTCCCTTTTGTGGAATGGATATTATGCTTGGAATATTGAATAATTGAAATACAAGTACTAACCTCAAATTAGGGTAGATCTGGAAAATGTTGAATTCTGATGTCTATGTGGACTTTCCAAAAAATTTGAAAACAATCCTGGACTGGAAATGCTGAGATAGAGAAAATCTAGAAATCTTTCCTCAAGATGGCTCAGCTCAGGTTTGACCCTCATAAAAGGTCAAATACCACATTCTTTATTTGAAGTCCGATTCGAATTCTATTTGCAAATCTTGGAAGATGGCCGAAAAGGGTATCCAAATTCCCTCTCAGATCCAAAACTGTACACCTGTACTTGCAAGAAAATGGGGGTTTTTATTGTATGGGGGGGTTTGCCTTGGTCAAACCCCAGTTTAGGAATTAACCTTGAAATTGAATTGAAATGTATTGTGCATAAACAAAGCAATTGAAACAAATCACCTCACTTATGTTGAAGTCCTTGTAGAGGATTCGAATCCTCAAATCCACAAGTAGGAATGAATGTAGGATGTGTTAGCATGTGCAAAAAGTTTTATGGCTTCATTATCTTTCCCCTGGTCCCTATATCATTTTTCATGTCTCTGGCTAAAGCCCTAAGCAGAATATTCAAAAACTAGCCATTACATTTAAAACCCTTTGTTTTGCCCAGGCCTTGTTCTAATTTTAAGTTACCTTTATTCTGGCCACTTAAAATCCTAATTCGCATGTGCTTATTTGTTATCCCTTTGTCGCATGATCGCATGAACCTTTTTCATGTTTTTCAACCATGCGACTAAGGTTTTATGTCGGCCCCCTTTAATATTTCCCTAAGTCAGTCGGCTTTATTTTTTCTAAGTCCTGCGCCTTGACTTTCCTAATGTTCTAGCTTAATATTTTCTAGGCCCAGTCTTCTGACAACATCTCCATCTGACGGTTATCAAAAGTTCTGATAGACCGTATCAGAGGCTTGAGATCTTATGCCAATCATTGATCTTCCCTAATGACGTAGCATTTCAAAGAAGTGGGACCTTCCGATAGGTGTGCATGATTGGCAGTCTCTGATTGGTCCACCTATTTATGATTTGGTAGTTGTCAGTGGGTCCTAGGTTGTTGGCATGTTAGAGGGTCCTGACATCTGTAGAGGATCGACGGTGGGCGTATCTTCACAAGGGGTGTGTCAGATGTATGAGATTATAAGATAACTATTGATTCTTTTGTGTGACGTAACCTTTTCTTTCGGTGGGTCCACTGCTATGTATACTTAGTTGGTGAACTATGATTGGTCCATGTTGTGTGAGCTGGACGTGTTGTCAGGCGGGCTTGGTATCTCAATCAGAAGATTCAAAATCAATGGTGGGCACTTGATCTCATGGAATCTTCCAAGCCTTTGAGATCATGCGCCGTCCGTTCAATTTTCTAGGTGGTATAATGTTCTCAGTGGGGCCATTTTCCAGGTGGTGCGTAGTTGTTCAAATCTTATTGGTCAACGCGAGGAATCAACACGGTGGGGTCATTGTCAGAAGGATCAGTGACGGGGACAAAATCTACGGTTGGCGTAAGTTCTCATCAATTATGTCAGAGCCATGAGATCTTACACCCACCGTTCATTTTCAAAGGCTTAGGCGGGCGGGTCCTATGTCAGTGGTGACCAAGCAACAACAGTGAATGATGTAGTGACAAATGGCACAAAGCGGGCCTAGGTGGGGTCTAAGGTCTTAGCAGTCTGGGCAAAAGTGTTTAGTGGTTCTGATAGATTTCAATGGGTTCGCTCGTTCGCAAAGTAAGATGGCAGTTCTCTAAATGTTTTAGCAGTTTAGCGAACAAGCATTTGCGTAATCACTAAACTTTCTAGCGGTATTATAAAGTGTTTCATGAACTGGTGGAAACCTTCAGTCACCAGTTCGCTAAATTTGACTGGGGCCCTTTTAAGAGATAAGTCATAAAGATCATGAAAAAGAGAGATCTAACGGTCAGGACTTAAAGTTGGTCTAGATTCAAATGTGGACCGCCGATTTGCTGTTGGCGCCATGGAAATGACTGTTCAATTTCAAATTCAAATTTTTGAGGGTTTCTCAGTGACAGAAAGGACCAAAATTGAATGCTTTCATGACCAGATTTGATTTGTTTGGTGGCACTTGATGTTACAGTGTGGTCCAGGGTATTCCATGATAGTCTGTAGGGGTCTGTACTATGTTTTTTGTGCTCGAGGTGTGCTACAGGTGGCCGAACAGGTTGACATTTTGGGCATTTTTGTAGTTCTCAGTACCTTCTCAGTGGTATTATCATGATTGAGGATCACTGCGGGATCTGTCTTCTCCCGGTTGCCTGGGTTTCTTCCCCTGTAATAAATTTGTGACCATTTCTAATGGGTTTAGTGGGTGAAACCCTAACCCTAGTCATTCGTAGCTTGTTGCAACCTGTTTTGGGTTTCCAAGATGACTAGGGGGTATATATTGCAAAATTTTTGACTTAGTGCGGGTTCCAAAACTTTCTTTTTGGTCCCTGGTTATTGATGGTATTATACTAAAAGAGGAGCTGATTTTGGGTCTTTTTCCTAGCTTGGTGTTGTTTTGATTGTATATTGATCCTGAATATGTTAATGAGAATGCTATTGAGTTCCAATCTTGCATTTGTGTATGTCTTCTTGTTTCGGTTCTGAGCTCATATATGTTAGTGTCACAAAGTGTATTAGCATATGGTAAACAAAGAGTATTGTGAAGTCATCTCTGAGTTCCTAACAAAGTTAGGATTAAAGTCTTTTAGGTGAGTTCAGTGAGTTTACAACCAAGTAAGAATCTGATGTCCATCTGTTTGATGGAGAGGGGTAACAGGCAAAGCACTTATTCTAAGTCCAACAGTGTTTGATTTAAGATCTTCAGCTGATATATGTAATTGGGTGATTCTTTGCCCTAGGTTAAGGGACTGGTCCATCCTCTGGAGGCATTTCATTGTCATCAACCACACACACAAATTTAAATGATAATATCTTTCAGTCAGTTAGTAAAGGATATAGTTGTATATTGTTTTGAGACTCCTTTGGAGAAGTGAGTTAAGGGTACACCCGCCTGAGCATTAAGGCTCAAAGTGTAGGAGGATCTCATTGTTGATCCTTGTTAATTGGCCCTCTTCCTTGTAGACTTTGGAGTGGTGATAGAGTCAAAGTAATATTAAAATTATTCATCAAAGTATAAATCTACAAGTTGAAGATCAAAGGGAACCACCAACAAAATGGCGACTCTACTGGGGAGAGTCTAGAGATAAAAGTTGTTAAATGCACTCTTGTTTTTCTGTTGTATTCAGTTGAAAGATTTCCCATCTAGGTGGGTGGCGACTCAAGAGGTTAGAACCAGTGTCATACTATAAATCATGGACAAGAGGAGGAATACTAGGTCCTTTGTCAGAAAGAATCTAGAGGTCACTTTGGAACAATTGCCTAGACAGGAGAAGAAGAGTTGGATTAGAAGGAATGGTGAGTCTACTAGTGCTCCCATAAGAGAACAAAGAAATACCAGAGGAAGAGCACCACATGTTTCCTCAAGTGAGGAAGGTTCACAAGATAGAGTTTCTAGATCAGATGGTGGTCACTTTGAAGATAGATTTTATGATACCCCAGAGGCTGTATTTCAAGACAAAGGTCCATTGCCTGCAGGTTAGGATGAACAAGCTAGAGAGATGGGTTTGGAGATTGATTTAGATCTTGATGAAGATAATTTTAGGAGGGAGCCCATAAGACCAAGGCAAGTCCATTTCCCATATCAAAATCTTACTGATATGGATGTGTCATCAGGTTCTGATGACATTATGGTAGACCCAGATGATTTAAATGCACTAAGGTTGTAGTTGGCAGAGCAAGATGCCATACATAATAGGTTACAAGAGGAGAGAGAAGCTAAAAAGGTGAATTCTCTAATAGAAAGATAGTCTCTCCTTAGAAAGATTAATGAAATGAAGGAGAGAAACAAGATGCTTGCTTTTGCTCCTAAGACTTTGCAACATGATGTCTTTGGTGATCTTGAAGCTTTGAGGAGTGAGCAGGAGTGCTTACTGCAAGATCATGAATTTGATTAGGAGGGCCCTGTGGTTAGACAGGTTCAAAGTTATGCTTCCCTCCCTAAAGATAAAGATGGGCATGAGATCACTAGGCCTACTGTTGCCATTGGTGAGAAAGGAAAGCAAACGATGGTGGGACAACAAACAAGTAGATCATTGACAATACCATGGGTCCCACCACCCAATTCAAATAAGGACACATAAATAGAAAGAAGAAGAAAAGAAGATGAGGACCTTGCAAGAGAATTAGAGAGGGCTGAAATTGAAGCCTCTATTGCAGAAAAGAGAAGAAAGATCTAGTTCTTGAAGGCTTCATCAGCTAATGTTCATGGCCCTTCTGCTACCGAACTAGGTATGCCATCTATGACTACTACTATTCCACTTAGTATTGCTACTACTAGTTCAATTCCTTCTTCATCTACTAGGATAGGTGCTGATCCTAATGGACAGTCAAATGTGCAAGTGGGTGGGAATGTAGATAAAAATAATAATTCTAGTGGGAACACTAGTTTAGGATTCCAAAGAAGACCTATGCAACTAGAAGGCTATAGGCAAATTAGTTTTGATGGAATACCAAGCTACCTGAATGATTTTCCAAATGATATAAGAGATAAGGTACCTAAGTTTGCTGGTAATAATGCTATTAGTTGTGAGGAGCATCTTAGGTTATTTGTTGATATGCTAAATGATTATGAGGTAGAGCATGAGGATGTAGTCATGAAATTGTTTGTTCAATCTCTAATGGAGGATGCTAGAGATTGGTTTAAGAGACTTCCTAATAAATGTGTTGATACTTGAGATTCCTTTGAGAGATGTTTTAAAGAGCAGTATGGTGATAGGCCTAATGCTAGTTTCATATTGAATGAATTCAATACCATAAGGAAAAATTAGAATGAGTCTGCAGCTGAGTTCAACATGAGATTTTAGAAGGGTACGCATAAGTTGTTCCAAGTTATGTGGTTAGATGACAATGTTTGTCTAACCACATACTTCAATGCATTTGATGGAAAGATGGGATACTTGTTGAGGGAGAAAGAACCAAGAACTCTTAGAGATGCTTTTAGGATTGCTGTCAATATTGAGAACAATATGAAGATATTAGTAAAGTTGGGTGGGAAGAGAGATGACCCTAAGTTGTTTGGGGATAAGAAATACAAAAAAGAAAATGATAGGAATGTTGGAGCTAGGAGGCAAGAAGAAGATAAATTGGATAAGGTGCTTAATGCATTGAAGGATTTGAAGGCACCTGCAAATAGGAACATCAATGCTCCTACAAATGAAAGGCCTCAGTTCAACAATAATTTCAATAAGCAGAATAGATTGCAGAATTACCCCTACAACACCCAATGGAAGGATGGAAAGCCTGTTGTCCCTGCTGCAAGAGGAAACACTGACAGAGGTGTCCCTGATCCTCTACAAAAAGCTTCAATAAATGTTATGGAGGACATACCTTGGTGTGTTGCATGCCAGTCCCCTCATTCTGTAGAGCATTATGTGGTTGCACATTCTATGGTTGCAAATCAAGATTGTGGCAATGAGGAGATAGGTCAAGAAGAAGATCAAGATGATGTTGGATGCAACATGGCTACTTCATATCTAGGATATGAAGATGATTCTGATTTTGATGAAGAAGCAGATGTAAATGTGAAGGGACACAATCAGACCCTTTTTCATCAAGAGGTTTTTTTCTGATAATGAAGACATTGATAAGAAGACATGTAACACGAACTCTTCTTCTGAGCCAGTAAATTTAAGAAGACCTTCTAGAGAAGAGATGGATAGGATTACTGCAGAAATGATTTCCGAAGTGCAAAATAGAGACATGGTGGCAAGGAATGCAAATGAGAAAGCTACAGGAATGTTTATAAATAGTACCAACTCCAGAGAACCTAATGAGAACAAATGAAAAGGTGATCACATGGTGAAATTCAAGAATGTGAAAGGTAAGAATTGTGAGCCTAAGGGAGTTGGAATTGAAAGAACTTCTAGTGAGATTGAGAAGCCAGTTAACACAATGGCTAAGATTGAAAAAATGAGGGTGGCCAATACACCTAATGTATCAGATAAGCAAAAGGATACTAAGGCAATGCAGATTGAGATTCCTTCCTCTGTTCCTGTTGATATGTTAGCTGTATTGTCCCAAATTACAGTTAAGGTTCCATTGTCATAATTGTTGAGGATCCCTAAACACAAAGACAAAGCTATTGCATGGGTAGATAATGTTCATAACAATGATGTTGCATGTAATGGATCTCATGCCAAATCTTTGAAAGTTGTTGCTGCTCAGGGAATTGTATCTCAAATTCCTCCTATATATTTGGATAGTTCTGTCAATGCTAGCCTTGAAAACATTGATCCATTCTTTTTAAGTGTCCTTGTGAATGAAATGAAATTGAGAAATTGTATGATTGATAGTGGTGCCTCTAACACTATTATGCCTTTTAAGATTATGGAAAAGTTGGGCCTTAAAGTTGATACAGTTCAAGGTAGATGTTGTGCAATGAATCAGAGGGAGGTACCAATCATTGGGACTATCAATGCAATGCCATCTAGGCTGGTAGCATATCCAGAGAAAGAGTTAACAATGAGTGTTTTGGTGGTGGACATCCCTCCTCATTATGGGATGTTGCTATCTAGAAGGTGGAGTGCTACTATGGGTGGAAGTTTATGGTGTGATCTATCCTATGCCACTTTCAAGATTGATGATCAGTTTGTCAAGATTGAGCAAGAACCAAGAGTATGCCACATGATTGAGAGAAATATTGATAATGAGACTACATGTTTTGTGGATACTGATATTAATGATTTTAGGGCAGAGATCCCTGTACTTGAAAATGAACCTATTTTGTCACCTATCTCTGTTGAGGTAAGTGTTAATTCTGTGAAGGGTAATTTATGGGTAATGTACTTTGATGGTGCAAATTGCAAAGATGGAGCAGGAGCAGGTATTTTACTTATTTCTCCTGATGGAAACACCTACAAATTTTCTTTCACATTGAAATTCTTTTGTACCAACAATATAGAAGAATATGAGGCATTGTTTTTAGGACTGAGGTTGGCACAAAAACATGGTATTAAGTACTTAAGTGTTGTTGGTGATTTTGAGTTGGTGGTGTCCCAAGTCAGGTCAGTATATGCTTCCAAGAACAAAAGGTTGAAACAATATAGGAATGCAGTTTGGGATTTGATTGAACATTTTGATGCCTTCAATATTGAATGGAAGGATAGGAGTAATAATAAGATGGCTGACTTGTTAGCCAATATTGCAATCAATCCCATTGATATTACTTTTGTTGGTATCTCTAAAGTTGAAATTCAGGCTAGGCCTAGTGTACCAGACAATATAAAAAATTGGCATGTTTTTGATGATGATAATGATATCTTGAAGTTTATGAATTGTGAAGATCAATATCATGGTCAGGAATTTGATTGTTCAGCCTTGGTTGAGTCAATAGAAGGAAGAGAGGTTCTCTTTGGCAATGAAATCATTCAGCTTAGAACTAACAAGGTGCCCAAGGGGCTTGTTGTTTTGGAAACTGTCTTTGATAACCAGGATAGAGTTCAAAAGAATATCAAAAGAGAGGATCATGCTGATCTAGAGGAGATAAATCTTGGAACACATGTGGCACCTAAGAAGGTATACATTTGTGGGGACATGTCTCACAATGTGAGAAAATCTTTGTTTGAATTATTGAGAAGATTTAGGCATGTTTTTGCATGGTCATATAATGACCTAAAGGTTTATAGAGAAGATTTGTTTCAGCATATTATTCTATTGAACGAAGATGCTAAACCTTTCCGGAAAAAACAAAGGCCTATTAATCCCACTTTGGCACCCAAGATGCAAGAAGAGTTAATGAAGATGAGAGATGCTGGAATTATCAAGCCTATAAGACACTCTTCTTGGGTTTCAAACCTTGTTCCTATGAGAAAGAAGAATGGTGACATCAGGCTTTGTGTGGACTTCAGGAATTTGAACATCAGCTCATTAAAGGATAACTATTGTCTGCCCAATATGGAAGCTATGTTGCAGAGAGTGACCGGATCAGAATTGATGTCTATGATAGATGGTTTCTCTAGTTACAATCAGGTAATTGTAAAAGAATTAGAGCAATTCAAGACAGCTTTCACAACACCTTGGGGGACATATGTTTATGTGAGAATGCCTTTTGGCCTCAAAAATGCTGGTGCTACTTTTCAGAGGGCAATGGATGTTTCTTTTGTAGATTTTATCAATGATTTCCTTGTTGTTTATCAAGATCACTTAACTGCCTATTCCAAAAAGGAAGAAGACCACTTTACTCATTTAGAGAAGATATTTGTAAGGGCTTTGGAATATGGCATTTCATTAAACCCAAGGAAGTGTGCATTTGGTGTCACTGAAGGTAAGTTGCTTGGCCACTTAGTTGGGAAGCAAGGAGTGAGAATTTACCCTGAGAGGGTAGAAGCTATTGATAAAATTTAGAGGCCAAAAAATGTTAAAGGGATTCAGTCCTTCTTTGGTCAGGTCAATTTCTTAAGGAGGTTTGTGACAAACTTTGCAGAGGTTACTAGACCTATTTCTAAGATGTTGAAGAAGGAATCTACAATCAATTGGGAGGGTGAGCTTGATGAGGCTTTCAAAAATATAAAGCAGGCTATCAAAGATGCACCAGTGCTTAAGACACCTTATTATAATGTCCCAATGCACATCTTTTCCTTTACATCTTTTCACACTATTGCTGCAGTTTTGTTACAAAAGAATAAGGATGGTTTTGAGCAGCCTATTACATTTTTCAGTAAATCTTTGTGAGCCGCTGAATTGAAGTATGACATAAATGAAAAATAGGCATATGCACTTGTGAAGGCAGTCAAGGCTTTTAGATCTTACTTGATGGGGGTAGTTGTGATTGCTTTTGTGCCAAGTGCAGTTGTGAAGGATATTTTCTCATAGCAAGAGGTGTCTGGAAGAAGATGAAGATGGATCAATAGGATCCAAGAATTCAACATTGATGTCCAAATTACTAAATTGGTTAGAGGACAAGGATTGGCAAAACTGATGGCCCAATCCAATCTTGATGCAAATCAGGTAAATCATTCTGAAATTGATTATACATGTGACATGGATGATTGTATCTGGTATCAAGATATTATCTACTATTTGAGAAATATGAAATGTCTAGCAGGAATGAATGATAATCAGAAGAGGACATTAAAATTATAGGCCATCAAGTATGTAATTGTGAAATGTAAATTATATAGAAAGAATTTGGATTGCATACTTTTGAAATGTGTAGATGAAAATCAAGCTGACAAGTTGTTAAAGGAAATGCATGAGGGGGTTTGTGGTGGACATTATATGGGTAAAACAACTGCTCATAAAATCTTGAGAGCATGATTCTGGTGGCCCACAATCTTCAAGGATGTAGAACAGTTGGTAAGGAGGTGTGATGCTTGTCAAAGGTTCTCTGGTAAGCTTAAATTTTTAGGTAATGTGCCATTAAAACTAGTAGAAGTACAGGCTCCTTTCCAACAATGGGGAATTGATTTCATAGGGGAGATACCAAAGAAGTCTAGTGGAGGACACTCATGGATCTTAGTTGCCACTGATTACTTTACAAAGTGGGTAGAGGCTATACCTACAAGAAATGCAACTAGTAAGGTGGTAATTGATTTTCTGTTGAATAACATTGTTACAAGGTTTGGTTGCCCTAAGAGAATAGTAAGTGATAATGTAATGTGCTTCAGGTCTGCTGAGTACAAGGACTTTTGCAAAGGTTTAGGAATTCAGATTTCTAATTCCTCACCTTATCATCCACAAAGAAATGGTCAAGCAAAATCTACTAATAAGAGTTTGATTAAGATCCTCAAGAGGATTCTTGACAAGAATAAGAGGGTATGGAATTCAAGACTACCATTATCTATATGGGCTGATAGGGTAACTGTGAAGAGGGCAATTGGTTGTGCACCATTTGACCTAGTATATGGAATACATGCAAGAATGCCTCAAAATAATCTGCTGGAAATGTATAAATTTGTGCAATTATATGATGATGATATAGATGATGAGATGCAGTTGAGAATTGAGGACATCATTAGATTGGATGAAACAAGAGGAGAATCAGTTGCAAGAAATGCCAGATTGCAGTTGCAGGTTAAGAATTTGTATGACAAGAAGACTGTTGAAAGGAAGTTTGAGCCTGGTGATTTGGTATTAATTTGGAATGCTAGAATGGAGGATAAAGGAAAACATGGTAAATTTGATCCCATATGGTTAGGGCCATATTTAATTCATGAGAAATGGGGCCAAGATTCATACATTGTCAAGGAAGTAAATGGTGATATTCAAGAATTTCCAGTTCATGGACAATTCTTAAAGAAATACTTCAATTGAAGGTATTCTATTTTCCATGAACAGTAGTTAGGTTGTGTATATGTACATTCTGTAAATAAGTTGCTTGCCCCTACCCTATTTTGTCCTGGTCTGTTGGGTTTTGGTCCTATTGCTCTTTGTTGTTAGTCTTTTCCAGTGGGATGGTCTGCTTTAAACCAGTGATTCTAGATCCTTGCTATGCCTGCAGGAGGCATACATCCCCAGACAGAGCCACTGTTAGCACGTGCAAAAAGTTTTATGGCTTCATTATCTTTCCCCTGGTCCTTGTATCATTTTTCATGTCTTTGGCTAAAGCCCTAAGTAGAATATTCAAAAACTAGCTGTTACATTTAAAACCCTTTATTTTGCCCAGGTCCTGTTCTAATTTTAAGTTACCTTTATTCTGGCTACTTAAAATTGTAATTCACATGTGCTTATTTTTTATCCCTTTGTCGCATGATTGCATGAACCTTTTTCATGTTTTGCGATCATGCGACTAAGGTTTTATGTCGGCCCCCTTTAATATTTCCCTAAGTCAGTCGACTTTATTTTTCCTAAGTCCTGCGCCTTGACTTTCCTAATGTTCCAGCTTAATATTTTCTGGGCCCGGTCTTTTGACAACATCTCCATCTGACGGTTAGCGTAACTTCTCATAGACTATGTCAGAGGCTTGAGATCTTATGCCAATCATTGATCTTTCCTGATGACACAACATTTCAAAGAAGTGGGACCTTCTGATAGGTGTGCATGATTGGCAGTCTCTCATTGGTCCACCTATTTATGATTTGGTAGTTGTCAGTGGGTCCTAGGTTTCCGACATGTTAGAGGGTCCTAACATCTACAGAGGATCGACAGTGGGTGTATCTTCACAAGGGGTGTGTCAGATGTATGAGATTATAAGACAACCATTGATTCTTTTGTGTGACATAACCTTTTCTTTCGGTGGGTCCACTGCTACGTATACTTAGTTGGAGAACTATGATTGGTCCATGTTGTGTGAGCTGGACGTGTTGTCAAGCGGGCCTGGTATCTCAATCAGAAGATTTAAAATCAATGGCGAGCACTTGATCTCATGGAATCTTCCAAGCCTTTGAGATCATGCGCCGTTCGTTCAATTTTCCAGGCGGTATAATGTTTTCAGTGGGGCCATTTGCCAGGTGGTGCATATTTGTTCAAATCTTATTGATCGACGTGAGGAATTAGCATGGTGGGGTCACTGTCAGAAGGATCAGTGATGGGGACAAAATCTACGGTTGGTGTAAGTTCTCATCGATTGTGTCAGAGGCATGAGATCTTACACCCACCGTTCATTTTCAAAGGCTTAGGCGGGTGGGTCCTGTGTCAGTGGTGACCGAGCAGCAATAGCGAATGATGTAGTGATAAATGGCACAAAGCGGGCCCAGGTGGGGTCTAAGGTCTTAGTAGATTGGACAAAAGAGTTTAGCAGTTCTGATAGATTTCAATGGGTTCGCTCATTCACAAAGTAAGATGGCAGTTCTCTAAATATTTTAGCAGTTCAACGAACAAGCGTTTGCGTAATCGCTAAACTTTTTGGCGGTATTATAAAGTGTTTCACGAACTGGTAGAAACCTTCAGTCGCCAGTTCGCTAAATTTGACTGGGGCCCTTTCAAGAGATAAGTCATAAAGACCACGAAAAAAGAGAGATCTAACGGTCAGGACTTAAAGTTGGTCGAGATTCAAATGTGGACCGCCGATTTGCTACTGGCACCATGAAAATGATCGTTTAATTTCAAATTCAAATTTCTGAGGGTTTCTTAGTGATAGAAAGGACCAGAATTGAATGTCAGCTGGATTTGATTTGTTTGGTGGCACTTGATGTTATAGTGTGGTCCAGGGTATTCCATGGTCATCTGTAGGGGTTTGTACTATGTTTTTTGTGCTCGAGGTGTGCTGCAGGTGGCCGAACAGGTTGACATTTTGGGCATTTTTGTTGTTCTGAGTACCTTCTCAGTGGTATTATCATGATTGAGGATCACTCTAGGATTTGTCTTCTCCTAGTTGCCTGGGTTTCTTCCCTTGTAATAAATTTGTGACTGTTTCTAATGGGTTTAGTGGGTGAAACCCTAACCCTAGTCATCTATACCTTGTTGCAACCTGTTTTGGGTTTCCAAGATGACTAGGGGGTATATATTGTAGAATTTTTGACTTAGTGTGGGTTCCAAAAATTTCTTTTTGATCCCTGGTTGTTGATGGTATTATACTGAAAGAGGATATAATTTTGGTTCTTTTTCCTATCTTGGTGTTGTTTTGATTGTATATTGATCCTAAATATGTTAATGAGAATGCTATTGAGTTCCAATCATGCATTTGTGTATGTCTTCTTGTTTTGGTTCTAAGCTCATATATATTTGTGTCACAAAGTGTATTAGCATATGGTAAACAAAGAGTATTGTGAAGTCATCTCTGAGTTCCTAACAAAGTTAGGATTAAAGTCTTTTAGATGAGTTCAGTGAGTTTACAACCAAGTAAGAATCTGATGTCCATCTGTTTGAGGGAGAGGGGTAATAGGAAAAGCACTTATTCTGAGCCCAATAGTGTTTAATTTAAGATCTTCTGCTGATATATGTAATTGGGTGACTCTTTGCCCTAGGTTAAGGCACTGGTCTATCCTCTGGAGACATTTCATTGTCATCAACCACACACACACAAATTTAAATGATAATATCTTTCAGTCAGTTAGTAAAAGATATAGTTGTATATTGTTTTGAGACTACTTTGGAGAAGTGAGTTAAGGGTACACCCACTTGAGCATTAAGGCTCAAAGTGTAGGAGGATCTCATTGTTGATCCTAGTTAATTGGCCCTCTTCCTTGTAGAATTTGGAGTGGTGATAGAGTGAAAGTAATATTAAAATTATCCATCAAAGTATAAATCTACAAGTTGAAGATCAAAGGGAACCACCAAAAGGATGTAGGATGTCTCCAATCAATGGTATTTGATCTTCAACACCAATCTTGAATTGATCTTTGCATATGAGAAGAATTGAATGAATGGAGAAGGATGGATCATCAAAGGGAGCTCCAAAGAGTTTGAATCCTTCAATAGCTAACAATGGATCTCCTTGATGAATGGATGCTTGAACACTTGAATGCTTGAAGACTTGAATTCACTTGCTCAAGAGTTTAAGAGCTTGAGCTGAAATTGCTTGAGTGTGGATGTGAAAATGAGAGAGGAAGGCCTCCTTTTATAGTGATCTAGGGCACACTCGTCTAGATGGGCCATCTTGGAGAATTAAATCCCAATTAGGTCCTTGCCTTTATAAAATATACCTAGATTAAATGCAATTAAAGGATTTACCATCCTGAAACCCGAAATGGCTGACTCGGAGGCGGGAAAATAAATTTCCCGAAAGCCCGAAGCCCAAAAATTAAAGAGCTTGAAAATTTGGAGAAAGGGGTCAAAGTCAAGATTGACCCTGACCTAGTCAAGGTTGACCTAAGACATTGAAATTTTTCTTAGGTTGACTCAAAACTGAATTAGGAGGTCCTAGGGATGCCTAGAAACCTAGAAATGATGCCAAAATAGGACAAAATGTCAGGAATAGACATAAAATCCTATGATTACTTAAATGAAGGCCAAGAGGATCCATTTCTAAATCCTACCTAAAAAATAGAGCCATGGAAGAGAGAAATTCAGGAGAATCCTTAAGATCCTAACCTTAATTTCACCTAGAATGAAGAAATCAAGTGCAGGGAAGAAGTGAAAAGTGGGGAGAAAAGCCAAATACATGCAAAGACCCAATCAAGGTGCTTAAAATGACCCCAAACCACCTACTCGGAGGGATAAATGCTCTTATCATGGAAGTCCTTCCATTTTAAGATGATACATTAAGCCCCCACTTTAGCAAGAGTATGGACTTGATGCAAACTCTTGGTAAAGGAGATTAGAATAAAAATATAATCTTATCGTAATCCAAAGGACAAATAGAAACCTTAAGCCCCCAGGGACTCAAGTCTTCATCAATTACCTCACCCAATGAGAACTTTGTCCCCTTGTGAACCACACAAAAAAATGGTGCAACTGGAAAGATGGAATTGAACCGCCTAGTGAATGTGGCTACTCACTAGTCAACCCATCAAGGATTCATCCTTAGGAATATTCTATTCCATAAGAATAAAACCAAAAATAAAAACAAAAGAGATCCAATCTTAAGGACACTTCTAACCTTAAGGGATCACAATATATGTGCATATTTGAAACTGGAGGGATCAAGAGATCCTAAAATATAAATCCGTGCTTTAAGGATTAGTTACTAATCCAAAAAGGGAAAAGAAGTATCTTGAAAAATATGTGTGTATTGAAATGTGCGTGTGTGCGACTAGTGAGCAGAGTGTATGCCCCCACGTTAAAGTCATTGCTGACACTTTAACAGAAGCAATGGCTTTAATAGAAACATAAACAACTCCACTGATTACGTTTCCACATCGAGATGCCCCCAGACGAAGACAAATCAAGGGAAATATCATAGAAACATATAGAGAACATGGAAGGGATCTACCTATCGTGGGGTTAGTATGATCATAAGATAATATATATATGATATTATTACAAATGAATTGACATCATTCCCCAAAGAAAGTAGAACTACAATCACAAAGGAGGAAAGATCACATAAGATATACGGAGGAGAATCTTTTCGGACCATGACATGGAGACCAAGAAGAATTAGTGCTACCATATCTTGAATCCAAGTAGATTATACAAGGAAACATTTATGAACAATAGCACAGTTACGACATAACATTGAACAACGCATAGAAGAATAGAGATACATATAGAATAATTTGAACAATAGTTTCGATTCCTTCATCACCTTGTACCAACTAAGTAACAAGGATCGTATAAAAGAATCTAACAACGTTTAGCAAACACATTATGGGAGAAGCACAATACAGCAGGCAAACACACAACAAAGCTACCATGAAGGACAAGCTGATCAAGCATGCCACCTACTTTCCCCATCTTGTTGTATATCATTTAGGGAAGGTGGGTAACTCACAAGAGGGACTATATCCAACATAGTAGGAATGATACCCAGTTCCAAACAAGGATCCTCTTGAGAATCACTATGTTTGACACTAGATTTAATAGTCAATTGTGATGAAAGCATATTAGGTAAATCAATGTCAATGTCAATAGTCTCATATTCATCATTAAAATCATCAGTATCTTCAAGAGTATCTTCTTCATCCAAATTAATCAAAATAGGATCTAAGATATGAATAGAATCATCATAATCATGCATGTGAATATCATTATTAGTAACAACATCTTCTAACACATTATGCATAGGTTTATCCGAAGAAAGTAGAGATCTTTTAGCTTTAGCATGAGCATGATGCTTTTTACGATGTTCATTAGCAGATTGATTACATTTTGATTTATTTGAAATAGGTTGAGAACTAGGAGGAACAATCACAAGATCCTTCACAGGTTCTTTAGGAAGATCAATAGGATTATTATCCATAGGAGAAACAATCACAAGATCTTTGATAGGTTTGATAGGAGGAACTTGATTAATAGAAATAGAAGCCATAGCTAAAGGGGGTATCAAATGTGTAGGTAAAAGACCACAATTAAGATCCATACGAGGTATGCTTAATTGAAGAATCTTATGATGTTTATAAGCTTGATGTGATTGAAAAAGATTATCAGGTCTAGGAGGACATGAATTAGGTAAGGAAGGCCAAAAGAAATCTAGAGCAGCACAATCTCTAGGCCTAGAAGGTTGATATAGACTATGATTGATCGTCTTCACTTCTCCATCATGAATAAAATTAAGACACTTATGGATAGGTGAAGCAACAACATGCAAGACAGTCAACCAAGGTAAACCTAGCTTAACTTGAAATTGATCAGTAGGAACCACAACAAAGGTAGTGTTCACAATTTTTCCAAAAAGTTCAACTAGCAAGGTAATAGAACCAAATGATGGATAAAGAAAACCATTGCAAGTTTGAATCCACACATTCGATGTATCATAGAAGTCACGTTGTAAACTTTTCATAAAAAGATTTTCTTCAGTGATAACATTGACTAAGGAGGTAGGATCAACAAGACAACCACGAGTAGGTATCTGAGCAACCCTAGCAGCAATGTAAAGGGGACCATCAGGAGCTTTAATAATCTCAGAGTCATGAAAGGTAAAAAAAAGTTCTCGAGGTCTTTTATTCTTAAATTGTTGTCGAGTTTTAGGTTGAGGTTTCACTTGAGGTTTAGGTTTTGGTTGATGTTGAGATTGAACTTGAGGTTGAATCAGAGTTTGAATTTTAGGTTGAGGGTGAGGTGGAGATACAGACTGATCAACATGCTCCACTTGATTTACAACATGATTGAGATCATCCATCTTTGAATTATACACAATTTCCATAGCAGATGGTTGAGCAATAGTATTAGTATCATGCGTAGGTAAAGGGTTTGTATAAATTTGAAGGTTCTGATTAGGAGGAGAGACAAATTGATTCCCACTACTATCTAGATTATCAACAGATAAAACCTTAGAATTGATTAGATCTTGAACCTTGTGTTTTAAAGAATAACATCTCTTAGTATCATGACCATTCTGACGATGATATTGATAAAAAGCATTTTGATCAAAAGATTTAGATGCAATCGTAATAGGTAAAAGAGGTCGAATAGGAGGTAAAGTAATCATATTAGAAGTTCACAACCTATTCATAATAGCATGTAAAGTTTTAGAAAGAGGAGTAAACGTACGATTCAATCGAAAAGCAGTGGATGCAAAAGTGGCATTATGAGATGCAACAACAACCTGATTAGCAACTGCATTCGCTTGTTTGTTTATCTTGACATAATTATTGAATTTTTGAAACTTGTTTGGATTAGGAGCAGCATCACTCTTATCAACTGGAATAGGAGCCATTAGAGTGGTGCTCTCAAATTGACTCACTTGTAATTGATAATGATGAAGGGTTGCACAAAGTTGTTGAAAAGAGGTAAATTCAGTAAGCAGAATCTTATCTCTAATATCCTTTTGCAAATTTGAAATAAACATATGTTGAATATTAATATCAAGAACGGGATAGGAAATCTGAGCATGTAAATGCTTAAATCTACCAATAAATTCAGTCAATTTTTCTTTAGCACTTTGTTTACAATGCATTAAATCAGTCAATGACACTTGCGAGCCAATATTATTTTGAAATTGTTGAATAAAGGCATTAGCAAGTTGTGGGAAGGAATCAATTGAATAGGGAGGCAAGGAAGAATACCATTGTAAGGCCTTGTCATGAAAGGTTCTAGCAAACAGTTTGGCTAAAATTCTATGGTCATGAGCATAATCACTACAAAGGATTTGGACTGTTTTAACATGATGAACATGATCTCCTTTTCCAGTATAATTCTCAAGACAAGGCATCTCACCTTGCTAAGGAACAGGAGTATGAATAATATCCCAGGACAAAGGACTTCCCATGTCACATGTAGGAATACTAAACTTGTTTTGAGTTAAGGAAGCAAGTTGTTGTTGTTAGGATGATACAGTTTGAGCCAAACTGATGATGGTTGAATCATTAGAGGAAATAGGAGTAGCAACATTTGACACACTATGTAAAGTGTAAGAAGCTGTAGGAATAGAAGACACAATTGGAGGAACACTAGGAACTACAGTTGGAAGTGGATTGGAATAAGTGAAAGGAACATTATGATATGAAGGTTGTGATGTAGGAAGGGACATAGGATGAACACTCATAGGAATAGAGGGAACCGTCACAGTCACCAAAGAAGGAGTATAGATAGGAATACTAGGTAAAGGATTAGAAGGAGGTTCAACACTAGTGATAGGAGCAGTGAAACCTAAATCTTGAGCCTCTTGAACTAAAGGTTTAACATTGGAATGCACAAGATGAGTAATACCATGCAAGAGGTGAACACCTTGATCACTATCACGAAGAACTTTCTTAAGAGCCTTTATAGCTTGAATGTAATCTTGACTATGGTTTTCTTGAAGAAGCCAATTACCCATTTTATCAAGTTCAGTGGAAAGTTTTTGGACTTGTTCAGGAGGAACTCTTAAAGCGTCATCCTCATCATGAGATGAGTGAGAAGAGTTTTTCTCCATAGTAGGATTGGAATCATGAAGAATCAAGTTATCATTGGGGATCCTAAGGAAAGGAGAAGAAGATGCAGGATCAAAGGCACCCATGAGTCTACGACTTCTTCTAACTAGAATGTTATAAGTATGACTACTGGTAGTAAAGCTCATAAACTAAGGTAACACAAATGAACTAAACTAAGAACACATAAAGCCTAAATATGAAATCTAATTAGCATGCAAGATCAATCAAAAAGGAAAAATCTAATAGTAACAAGATAAAAGGAAAGCACAATAAGGCAAAGGGAAATCTAACACCAAAAAGAAAGAGAGTAAGCTAGTCGGGTTCACCAAAATGAATAGATGAAGGTGAACACACACAATAAGACAAAGGGAAATCTAACACCAAAAAGAAAGAGAGTAAGCTAGTCGGGTTCACCAAAATGAATAGATGTAAAATGGAATCACCTCTATTCAAATGTAAAGGGGGAAATATGAGACCTATTCTCAAACCCAAATTCCCCAATGAAGAGATTCGATTTGATCAACCTAGAGGTTAATACACAATCGAATCAATTTATGGTTAATATGGAAAAGAAAGTAAATCTAATATTTCCCTTTTGTGGAATGGATATTATGCTTGGAATATTGAATAATTGAAATACAAGTACTAACCTCAAATTAGGGTAGATCTAGAAAATGTTGAGTTCTGATGTCTATGTGTACTTTCAGGAAAATATGAAACTTATCTTGGACTAGAAATGTTGAGACAGAGAAAACCCAGAAATCTTTCCTCAAGATGGCTCAGCTCGGGTTTGACCCTCATAAAAGGTCAAATACCACATTCTTTATTTGAAGTCCGATTCAAATTCTATTCACAGATCCCAGAAGATGGCCAAAAAGGGTATCCAAATTCGCTCTCAGATCTGAAACTCTGCACCTATACCTACAAGAAAATGAGAGTTTTTGTTGTATGGGGGGTTTTCCTTGGTCAAACCCCAATTTAGGAATTAACCTTGAAATTGAATTTAAATGTATTGTGCATAAACAAAGCAATTGAAACAAATCACCTCGCTTATGTTGAAGTCCTTGTAGAGGATTCGAATCCTCAAATCCACAAGTAGGAATGAATGTAGGATGTAGGATGTCTCCAATCAATGGTATTTGATCTTCAACACCAATCTTGAATTGATCTTTGCATATGAGAAGGCTTGAATGAATGGAGAAGGATGGATCATCAAAGGGAGCTCTAAAGAGATTGAATCCTTTAATAGCTAACAATGGATCTCCTTGATGAATGGATGCTTGAACACTTGAATGCTTGAAGACTTGAATTCACTTGCTTGAGAGTTTAAGAGCTTGAGCTGAAATTGCTTGAGTGTGGATGTGAAAATGAGAGAGGAAGGCCTCCTTTTATAGTGATCTAGGGCACACTCCTCTAGATGGGCCACCTTGGAGAATTAAATCCCAATTAGGTCCTCACCTTTAGAAAATATACCTAGATTAAATGCAATTAAAGGATTTACCATCCCGAAACCCAAAATGGCTGACCTGGAGGCGGGAAAATAAATTTCCCGAAAGCTCGAAGCTTAGAAATTAAAGATCTTGAAAATTTGGAGAAAGGGGTCAAAGTTGAGATTGACCCTGACCTAGTCAGGGTCGACCTAAGACATTGAAATTTTTCTTAGGTTGACTCAAAATTGAATTAGGAGGTCCCAGGGATGCCCAAAAACCTAAAAATGATGCCAGAACATGACAGAATGTCAGGAATAGACATAAAATCCTATGATTACTTAAATGAAGGCCAAGAGGATCCATTTCTAAATCCTACCTAAAAAATAGAGCCATGGAAGAGAGAAATTCAGGAGAATCCTTAAGATCCTAACCCTAATTTCACCTAGAATGAAGAAATCAAGTGTGGGGAAGAACTGGAAAGCGGGGAGAAAAGCCAAATACATGCAAAGACCTGATCAAGGCACTTAACATGACCCCAAACCACCTACTCTGAGGGATAAACACTCTTATCATGGAAGTGCTTCCATTTTAAGATGATACAGATAGTTGCAAACATCTGAAGAAAGAAATAATGGTGAAGGAATGAGATATTAACATGAAGATGAGATGTATGAGTAAGTTATGAGTATGGTATTATTGAGTAACTTATTGATGAGTCTTTGACAATATGTTAGTGATTTTATTGTATTACATAATTCTGTTAAGAATTGAGATAAAAAATATACAAGTTTATGTGGTCAGTAAATGAAGAACTTAGTATACACCAAGTTGAAATAGTGTACACCGAGAAAGTGTAGTCTATACTGAGTACAATATTAACTGATTTAGAAGTCATCAACACATCACAGTATTGACTAAGTGAAAGAAATAATATGAAACATGTGATTACCGACTAAATATGATGAGCTGGACAAATATGGATGATTCCGAGGTTAAATATAAAGTTTATTATGAAGATCTACGACAGAAATAATTCAAGGATGATTGATGATGAAGAATGAAACATGTTTAAGGAAAAATTTATGAGGAAGGTTGAAGTGGAAAAATCAATGATGGAGATTAAGAGGCAAAATCTATGGATGAGAAGAAAATGGTTTATCATGTCTATAAAAGGAATAAAAAGGATGCATGTGAGAATATTGCATTCATGCGAAGATGGTTAGACAAGTTAAAGTGAGAACCAAGTGATTCTCCAGAGTACTCCGAGAATTAGAGAAAGGAATTAACCGAGCATAATAGAGTTGGAGGATATAATATAATTGAAGTGATAATGGCAAAGGTATTTTGAGCTTGGCATAGATCTTAAAATCTGCAAAGGAAGTTGTATTTGAATCAGATCATTTACTGTTGCATCCTAACCATTGCTACAAATAAATATCTTAACCGAGTGGGACTTAATAGTCTTTATTTATTTTATTATGATATTTAGTGAATGTTGATTGTTTTCTTGTTGACCCTATAGTGAATGTTTGGTCACAGAGAACTGTTAGTGATAAATCCTCTAACAAGGTCACACTTTATAGTGTGTTTTGTAACCTTTAACAGGGTTAGGTCTTAACCGACCTCACTTTAGAAGAGTGAAATTATTTCAGGTACCGGTCCTAGGTGGTTTTTCTCCTAATAGGGTTTCCAAATTAAAAATCAAGTGTTATATGTGTTTGGATGCGATGATTTGTTATTTTACTTTACACATTACAATTACTGGTTTGATTGATATATACACTAGTTAATTTACTTATTTTCAGTTAATGAACAAAAAGGCACATACAAAGTTTTACCAAGTTGTTTAGATTGATTGAAAGATTTGTTTTATACATCTGGGAGTATTTGGGACTATAGGATAACTAAACTTAATTGATTTAGCCCCCCTCTCATTTATCTAATACTTCTTTAGAGTTTTTTTTATTTGGGATAATTTTTCATGTCCTACACATTAGTGAAATTAGATTCTTTTTTATTAAGTTTTTCATAAGTGTGGTTGAGTAATCCTTGTTTTGGAAACTTTTGGGGCTTCATTTGGCCTCATGAGGACTCATTTTGAGGTACAATTTTTTTTAAAAAAGTGCATAATTTTTTGTCTATTTCTTATTGATTTTATCAGTTTGTAGTCATTGCGATTAGAAGTTTTACTTTCAAGACTTGGACTAATTTGGCCCTTTTTAGAAATTCTAATGGATAGATCTTAGCTAGGTATTTTTGCATAGTGGTCTAAGTCTAAAATATACTAATTGAGGTTATTCTAATCACTCAAAGATTAGAAGTTCACATTTCCTTTTTCTTTGAAGTGGCCAAATTGAAAACACACTAATTATAGAGTTCCAAATCATTACTTTTGGGGTGGGGGAGGTGATTATTTGATTGATTAAATTAGGGGGGAGGGGGGGTGAGGGGTGGGGGGTTTTCTATTTGATTATCCTTTTAGTTTTATATTGTGTCAGGTTGATCAATATTAGAGGATACAACTCTATAGTGATCTCCTAAGTTTGGTTCTTAAGAGTTTGGGTACAATACAAGAAAATGATCTAAGAGAACAACTCAAAGATAGTGTTATTAACAAGAAGAATACAAAGTTTTTATTCATTTTTTTGGATGAGCTTCCTTTTGAATATGTAGTCTTTTTTTC
Organism: Chamaecyparis obtusa; assembly: GCA_027943335.1. Lineage (NCBI taxonomy): Eukaryota > Viridiplantae > Streptophyta > Pinopsida > Cupressales > Cupressaceae > Chamaecyparis > Chamaecyparis obtusa. The sequence continues at coordinate 161,282 of BSBK01005400.1, forward strand.
TAGTTTCCAAAATCATCAATTGAAAACTTAGAGAGTGCTTATATTACACAATCCTTTAATTCATTAAAAAATATGTTGATGCTTGAGCAACAAAAGTTCATCACAATGGGTATTATTAACTCATCCGAGTCACACGCTTCAGTTGCTAGCCATGAAAAAGGTTCTAACAAGAGGAAAAAGCAATAAATGCCTAAGCCAAACATGGGTAGAGCACAATATTCCTCTCCTAAAAAAGGAGATTCTACACACTCTCCTAAGGGGTAATCATCTAAGAAGGATAATCATTCTTGTGCATATTTTAAGAAAATATGACATTGAGAACACTATTATTATAGGAATGATATTGATGAATTAAAGCATATTATTGAGAACAATATAATTATTTTGCCTTCAAGAGTGTCTACTTCACCTTTTTCTTCCAAAAAATCATCATTTGAGGAAAAGAGTCATACTTTTGGGACAATTAAGAACAAAGGAAAAGTTTTTTGTGCTACTAAGGGTCATGATTTAGGGAGATGGCTTCTAAATTCAAAGGTTTCTCATTATATGGCATCTTTATAGTCTATATTATTTCCACTTGAGCCTTGAAAAATGTTACCTATTTTTATAGGAAATAATACATATATGAATGGGATTGGGAAATGATCTATTGATATTGGGGATAACACCTTAAAATATGTTCAATGGACCAATATTATTCTTTCCATCTATCAAACCACTCACGGTGTAGGAAGAAAGACAATGGAGTTTACTTCTAATCTAGTTATCATCAAACTTAGAGAGTGGGGATATCATTGCTACTAGGTTGGTGGGTCATGTATCTTGGTTTTACTATTTTTAGAAATTTATTATTGATGATTTTGATTCTTTAGATAACAATCATAATTTTAGTGTGTAATATGATCTTGAGGATAACTTTGGGTACTCTAGCTTGGGTATTCTTTCATGTGATCTTGTTCTTGAGCCTTGCGTTCCATCTTCTCCTATTGATATTTCATCTTTTGTTTCTCCTAATGATGCTTGTGTTGCTAAAATTTTGACTTCTTATGGTTTAGCATAACACGATATAAATTGTCTTCCAAACACAATTCCTTGGGATGACTACTTTAAAGACATTGTAGGTTTTTTTTCTTATCCTATCTTGCAAATTTGGGAGACACCATTGATGATATTCATATATTTGATGCAGATTATCCTTTGACTTTAGTTATTGTGAGGGAACACTTTTACCCTCTTCTTCATTATCTATGTAAGAGTTCTTCCCATTTTGACATGAGTGTGAATAATCTGGAGAAACATTTGGAGGTCTCTTTATCTCCAAAGGAGACATTTGAGTCTTTAGATCTTGTTATTCATTCATCCACACTAGATCTTGGATTATCAATTTTAGCACTGTAGCCTAATATAACTAATTTGAAGGAGGAAACATTTAACATCAACATGGGGAAACTTAAGTACTTGTTAGAGAATCCACACATCTTAATATTTCTAAGGGGAGGAATGTTGTTTGATTATCATGGACCACCTTCTACATATAGTTTGGATCATCTACCATTGATGCATATTCTACATTGAGGGGGGGGGAGGGGACTATATTGTCAAGCTTCTTCTCTCTTATGGGCAGTGGTACTTTCCCCTCATATTGGGTTTTGTCCATCTCATTCTTCTTTGCGAGTATTTTGTAATTTTATCTCTCTTTCTCCTTTCATTTTCTCCTTTCCTACATTTGTGAGAGATCTCATTGCATTTTTAGATGTGTACCTAGCATGTCCTATTAACTAGGACCCATCTTATATTATGTGTATTCATTCTTCCTAAGTTGCACTTAAGGGGGAGTGTTGGTGTAATTAAGGTGTTGTACATTATTTATTCTTCATCCAGGTCCTATAAATATGTCACTTAAGATTACTTAGGGACAACATAGGAAATTTTATGAGAATATATACTTTATCTGGTTTTATCATGTCATCACATTACAATTATGTACATCATCTCTACCTTTTGTGCACTTATCAATTTATCTCTTTCAAAATTTGTAGGGTGATCCACCTTTAGTGGATCTGTTGCACAATAATATTTCCACTTTGGAGGTGGTCCACCTTTTGTCAAAATGTGACACTCCAACCTTAAGTGGGTGACAATTTTTCTCTTTGATTATCATGTCATAATAAATGATAACAGTTGTCATAATCTTATGCAAAACTATGTTTTCATCCTTGTATATTCAACCAAAAGGTATCCTCTATACTGTCAATGATTCTAATGCATTGTTTGCAAGAATATAGATTATTCTTTTCATATTACTTCTCCCTTTTTATTGTGCTTTCGAGTAGGCCCTTGGATCTTGGGTGCCCATCATCATAGCCAAATCTTACAAAAGGACGTAGGAATAAATTTATAGAACTAACAAATATTTTTCTCCTTCTTATATGGATATTCCATATCTTAGGTAGTATGCCATTTATAGAGATAGTGTATAGATATTAATTGTTTCCATATACTCTTCACCACAACCAACTAATATGAATTTTCTTAGAAAAGTTCTTTATACATTTTCTAGTTTCTTTTTTACATGGCTATAGAGGATATCAATGGGCATATTCTTTGTATCAAAGTATTTAAGCTTCATTTATCAATGTAATAGTCAGTCCTTTATCACCTTCTAATTAATTTACTATCATTATTAGCTTACCTTCCATCATAGTCTATTATTAAAATAGATTAACTTCCACCTTACAATATTTTGATGTTTCTTGGCATAGATATTAAGGAATTTAGATTCAAGTATCTATGTAATATGTTTTACCCATCACCAACATCTCATTTAATACATTTTACTATCAATTTGTTTATACATCTAGCATTATCAAATTCTACACCAACCTCTTCCTATAGTTTGTGGATAATATGAAAGCAACATTTACAATAGAGTTGAAACTTTAAATATTTAGAGAAGTTGTATATCTATATTTATGAAATAATAGTGGAAAACATTTCTTCACCCTATAGAATGACTACATATGATGCACTAAAAAAAAAATCTAACATAACTACATATAATGAACTAAACAAAAAATCTAACATATATTTTACTTGTGAATAATGTTTGGATCAAGTTTTTTTCTTTTAATGTTAAAGATGGGAAAAAGAGTGAGTTTGAAGGGAGGTGGAGGTGGGAGAGGTTGTCTACAAGGAGAAGTTGTAGGATCCAAGTAGGAGGATGAGGACCATGCACTGTTGTATTTTTTACATTAATATATTTAGTTTTAGGTTAATAGTAAGTAGATAATTTTTGAAAGTTGTTCTTGTAGGTAATTTTCATAAGAAAAAAAAGCCTTTGAAAATCCATTGCATAGTGATGTAAGAACCATCTAAATGAATCTCGTTTGAATTCAATTAAAAATAATAATTTTTATCCTTCATATGATATGAAAGCCTGCATATTGAGATTGGTCATGGAAGTCTTATGGATGTCAGACAATCCTTCAAGTAGCGTACCATGGGGAGGATCAATGTCAATCTGCTAAAAGATTAGTTATGTCCATTATTTTCTATACCAATCTTCCATATTAACCCTTATGCAACATCTTTTGAATTTTTACAATGATGTCACCTTTATTCCTTTCCTAGTTTGGCCTACATGGGTGAGACCCTATGGCATGTGCTTGTAGTCGGTAATACAGTCTAGAGAAAATTAGAGGAAGTGTGTTGAACAAGATAAGGGATTGATTGGATAGATTTACAAGATCTTTAAACAAGCATGATTTATCCCTTCTAATATACAAAAGAACATTAGTAATTACTAATGTGGATGGTATCTACAATGTTCTTATAATAGCTTTCATAAAGTTTGACAATACAATGGATGTCATGGGTGTCTAAGATATCTCACTAAATAGTTTTATATCAGTTTTCATTTGAGTTTGTGTTTTTTAAATCAATTTCAATGGTTAGACCATTTTGTGCTATTCACTGATTATATATCATTAGCATTTAGAAGAGCTATAGAAGTATACATATTGTAGAAGGTAAAGAAACATGTTGTTTGTAGTGATGATGGAAGGTGTAAATGTTGTTAGAAATATTTGAATATGTCATTTTACCAATTTAAAGAATTTTAGCTTCTTTCTAGAGTTTAAAATTTTCAATTAGAATGAGGCTCATTTATCTAAGAATTTGGAGCTAATCTACAAATTGATCAAGCGAGTCAATGAATTCAGAGCCAATCTATGGAATGATCATAACAATATCACTTCTTAGTGTGATTTTGTTATTTGTATCTCTTAGTTTGGTGTGATCATGAACATGACACAACTATTTGACAAAATAACAAAAGCTTTACTACCTTTACACCTTGTCTCACACCGTATTTATTATAGGATATTAACAATCATTTTCAATGGCTAGAGCCAGTTTTAGTCCAAAAATTTCCACTAATGTTGGAGTGTTGGCTATAGTTGATCATAGAACCTCCTTCAAGAAAATGGGCAAGGAAATTTTTTCCCAAGGTTTTTCACGAGGTAAGGTCTCCACTACCCCTAATGTTATCCTTCCTATGCTATATTTTGATCAAGCCTGTGAATGCCTTGAAAATTTTACTTTAATTGGCTATTTTGTTGGTCGTGTCCCTACTAAAAGTATATTGAGGGAATTGGTGTCCAAGGCATGGCTCCCACATGGGCTCTGCCTTGATTGTATTTATAATTTGACCAAAGAATTTTCCTATTCCATTTTGGAGACCCCTCTAAAATTGAGGGTGTTCTCAAGAATGGCTCTTGGTTTGTTCATTCCTCCTTGCTCATTTTTTAGCCTTGGTATAGAGACTTCATAGTCTCTGATGATAAGAAACTTAAAATCCTTGACTGGATTGAGTTTCCTAATTTTCCCTTGCCTTGCTGGTCTTTTTTGCAAACAATTGCCCAAACTTGAGGTTGGGTAATTTGTGTTGGACCAGACTAATTTTTCCATGCCCACCCTCAAAAGAGGGTTTGTGTTGAAATTGATCTAGCTAAAGACCTCAAGGAGTCAATTGACATTCAGATTGGTGGGTGTTGTTTTTTTGCAGTGTGTATGTATTTTAATTTTCCTAATACATGTTTTCACTGCCAGTTTGCAGATCATAGCATTAAGGATTTCCCTTGGCTACTCCTAGGACTCAGATTCCTCCTAATGAGTTTGTAACTTCTCGCCACCCAGAACCTATAAAGGAAGATGACTCTTGGACTACTATGGTCTGTAAGGTAAAACAATCCTCTATTCCTCAAAGAAAGCATGACACACCTACTTTGACAATGGTTTCAAAGGAATATCCATCTTCTAGAGCTTCCAAGAGTTCATCCTCTACAAAGGGAGTTTTAAACCCTATCTCTTAGGGGACTTCTCATCCATTCAAGGATTCCTCAATTATTTCACATGGACATATGGTAGGAAATCCAATTCTTCCACTAGCTTCAGTGGTTTTCGATTCTACGAATCCTTTACATCATTGTTCTCACAACCCTCCTGGAAAGATGGACACATTCAATGAAGGACCAAGTAAAAGATAGATGATCCTAGGAGAACTTTACCTAGTCTTCCATTCTAGGTCAGATTTATTGCATAACAGTTTCTCCTCTCTTGGGGATGAGGATAGTATGTATGATGGTTTCCAATGAATTTTTTTGTCTTGGAATGTAAGAGGTCTTACTGACCTCTCTCATAAATATTCCATTCAAGGAGTCCTTCATAGGTTTCCACGAATAGATGTTTTCTGCCTTCAAGAAATTAAAATTGGTGGTTTTTTCCTTTCTATGGAATTCTGTGTAATTTGGCCTCACATTTTGGTTTCTTCTACCACCCATGAAGTTGGTAGGGGAGGGATGGTCACTTTGTTAGTGCCATAATGGAAAAATTTAGGTATTAATTAGGGTGAGGACCCCATGCACCAAGTGGTTTGGATTCTTTTCAACATACAAAATCATTCTTTTGGTATAATTAATATTTATGCCCTTAATGATGCACTAAAAAGAGCTTACCTGTGGCATTGGTTAGAATATTCTCTACCTCCTTCCATTTGGGTTCTTTGTGGTAGCTTTAATATGGTTGAGGTGACTTCTAACAAGGATGGGAGTTCACCATTCTTCTTGACAATTGGTGAGTGTGACCTTGGTTTTACATGCGAAATAAATTGGTCCTTTTTTATTCCAATACCAACGGTCGCCTCCCACATGAAGTTTGACATACCTAGATTAATTTTAGGGTTGGTTCTGATAGGGTTCATAAATACCTAGATTCTACCATGATCTCTTTGCAATCCTTTTTTTCTTTTGGGATAGATGAGTTTTTTTTTTCAGTTTTACCTTTATCTAATGTCACCTTGTCAGACCAATTTATCATTAAATTTTCAATTAAGTGGGATGTTTTTTATCCATGCCCTCAACAATCCAAATTTTTTTAACACATCACTTATGAGCCAGCCATATACTCTGACCCACATTCAAAGAACTTGGAATTTACAGTCTCGACCCGCTCAACCTACTAGTTGGATTTTGTGGAGGAATGATGTTATTATTTGAACCACTAAATTCCTTCACTTCTATGGGAAATAGCCTGCACAATTCTATCATCATTCTTATGATCAGACCACCAAGGAATTGCATGCAGTAGTTGAGATCTTGGTATCTTACCATTTTTCAACTGAAATTTAGTTCAAGGTGGTAACTCTTCATCACCAGAAGAAATTATTTGACGGTTATGCAGCTAGAGGTGCTCAAATTAAGGCACGTTTGCACTGATTGAAAGTTGGAGATTGGGCTACTAAGAAATGTTTCTCCTATCTACACCCTAGACATTCCTCACCAAATTTTAAAAGGATCAGGGAGGGCAATTATGTTCTCACTAAAATTTCAGACATTCTCCAATATTTTGTTAATAATTACCAACAAGTTTTTACTACTCAGAATCCTTCCCCTGCTAGTTAGTAGGCTCTTGAGGATTGTCTTTCAATTGTTGCTACTCATCTTGCAGACTCCCAGAGGTATTTTGTGATCAGTTATTAACTATTGAAAATATTAAGGAAGCTTCATTTTCAATGGAAGATGAAAAATCCCCAAGATGTGATGGTTTTCCATGTGAATCTTACAAGGCTCTTTGGGATTATGCTAGTCCAGACCTACACCATGGCTATCTTGAAGTAATTCAAAATAGAACTTTAAGAGAATAAATAAATAATAAGAGCATAAAATTCATACCTAATTATAGTGATCTTGAAGACATTTGTAATTCCAGCGTCCAATCACCTTTCTTAATGTCTCCTACAAATTTATTTCCAAAGCCCTTTCTTTGAAAATTCACCATCTCCTTCCCTAGATTGTTCATCTAATGTATAATAGCTTCATTTAATCTAGGCTTATTTTGGATAATATTATAGCTATTTGGGAGGGTATGGAATGGGCTTGTTTATCTGATCAAAATACCATTTTCTTAAAGATAGATTTTTCCAAGGCTTATGATCGCATAGAGTGGCGTTTTATTTTAGCAATGTTAAACACTCTTGGCTTTGACACTCATTTTGTTCTTTCTATTCAAATTATCTTTGTAGATCCCAATGCTTGTATCACCATTAATGGTCGTTAGTCCACCACTTTTGTTCTGCATAGTTCAATTCTCTGGGACTGCCCTCTTGCATCTTCACTATATGTGCTTTTTGCAAAAGGCTTTGGTTATTTACTGGCCTCTACAATTTTTGTTGGTCAAGTTCGAGGAATTACACTTCTAGACAATGATTCTTAGTTGGTCAATGGCCATTTTATTGACAATTTCTTTCTTACCCTAATTGAGGATAAAGAAAACATTCAAAATGCTCTCCAATATCTTGACACTTTTTGTTTGGCCTCTGGTTCTTCTATTCAATGGCATAAAACCCTTTGTTACCACCAATATTTCCTCCCAGCTCCACAATGGAATCTCCAGTTTTATTGGAAATGGATTCATTATGGCCATGTTTTACATTTTTTGGGTATTCCTTTTTCTTTTCATGGATTGGCCACTGAGCTTTGGAATATTTTTCTTACCAAAACTGAATCCAAATTGGCATATTGGTTAACCAAGCCTCTTTCCTTGTCTGACAAGTTTCAAATTTTCTCCAAAGTTCTTGCAGCCACACATATTTATTATTCTTCATGTTGGTCTCCCTCCAAAGAAGCTTACATGAAGCTTGAGAGATTTTTGTGAGATTTCTTGTGGGATTTAGATGTCGACAGACATGGTTTTCATTGGGTTGCCTAGGTATTTTATTATTTTCCAAAGAAATCAAATGGCCTTGGCCTCATTTCCACTCATAGGAAAGGTCAAGCCTTGTGTTTCAAATGGGTTTTGCAAAGTGTATCAAGAAATGAGGCTTGGAATGTCCTCCTTTGACATGGTATAACTTCTAGGAATCCCTTACATCACCCAACATTGAAACATATTGGCCTTTAGACTCTTCTAATCATGTGCGAGCCAATTTAGATTCAAGGTTCTTTTGTGGCCAAGAGTATCAGGTGTGCTTGAGAAGAAACGAAGCCATGGTTATAGTGGAATGGTGAGGGAATCGGAGATGGTTTGTCTTTCAACCAACACAACCTTTGGTGGTCTCCTTTGATTAAAATGCAAGGCCTCTATCTTGCACAAATTCCAGGTCTACATGCTCTCTGCTTTGACAAGCATAGCACTCAAACCCCCAAGGACCTTTTTTGTCTAGGTCTACAATGTCTCTTTGTACCTGGGAGGATGCTCAAACTCAATTTTTCCCGGCTTGTCTAGATCATGATACTTTTGAATTTCTAGTATATCTTCTACCAGGTGAATTATTACACCAAATTAGCATCACTAGTCCTACACCTTCATGGAAGGATTGGAGATGGTACCTAGAAACAACTTTCTAGAGGTATAGACCATGACAGGAATATCTATGGTTATCTCATCACTTTCCTATGGTGGATGCTTTGAACCAAAGGTGGCATTTTCATTCCACTCATTCCTCTTGGAGGTTGTGTTTCATTATTGTTTGGTCTTCCATCACTGAACCCAAAATAGGACATTTTTCTTGGTGTATTCTTATCTAAGTCTTTCCTTTAGGTTCTCATCTTCTTCACTTGGGCATTCTAGATCCTCATTGTATCTTTTATGGCCATTCTAATTCCTTGCTCCACTTGTTTTGGTTCTATCATAGGGATCACAATTATTAGGTTTGGATTCATGATTTTTTCCTCCATTTCACCCACAAATGTTTTCTTAGCATATGGTTCTTCTAGGAGATAACCCTAGTATTTCGATTCCTTTTCTATAACTTTGGTATACTTTCAAATTATAAATTCTCTTTTCTATTTGGAAAGATAGAAATGTGGCATTTTTCTCACATGCCTTAATTTATTGTAATGTATCTATTTATGCTAAAGTTTCATATGCAATAATGTGATGTTACAGATACAGGTTCAAGCAAAAAAAGTGGTGTTGGAGGTGGCCCACTTGCAAGAGTTATTACAACACTAGGGTAATGCTCCATGTATGGTTTATAGAGTTCCTCCATAGGGTTCCATTTTTTGTGTCCATTCATCTTCTTGTGGGTGCCATTAGGGATGAAGTTCATCCCACCGACATACTAACACCTCTTGTTCTCAGCCGCCTCTTTATCACTTGCCCTAGCATCACCAGTCTCCTCATAATTTTGTTGTGCCTCCATGTCAATGTCATTCACCACCAGAAAGTACAACTTGGGTTCTCTCACCAACAATTGGGTGTCCTACACCTCCAAACACTAGTGGTTGACCTTGTTCTTCAAAAGGCTTTCCCAGACTAGCCTTGGCCATTTCTCTATGGTGTGAAGAAAGAGAGGATAAGGAGGAAAATATGGATGGTTGGAAATTTCCAAACACTGATTCATGATGGAGAAAGAAAGATGAGAGAGAATCTCCACCTCCATCAGCTACAATATTGGCTTCTTGAGGGTGTTTTCTTTCTCAGCCTGGCCCATATGTTTTTTTAGAGTTTATGCTTCAGAGTTGTTTGCTCATATTTCTCTAGACTTTGGGCTTATGTCCTTTTTCTTTTTTATGATTTCTATTACAGATCTTTAGCTCTTGTTTCTTTGAACTTTGGACATAAGACCATGTGACTTGCAGGGAGTGCATTTTCCTCCCACTATTTTTTGATTATAGTTGCAATAATATGGTAGGACTTATTCGTCAAAAATTTCTTGAACATGAATTGCTAGTACAAAGATACAATGTTGGATAATGATAATTGTTGAATGCCTTGCATAGATAAGGTTTGATCTTTTTCATTCTTGAAATAAAGTTTCATATGGAGGTGATATTGTTTCTATTTCTATATTTCTTTCATTATTGAATAATATAACAACCATGTGATGTAAAATCTTGGTATACTTGTAAGTTTTGGGAGAGATAAGGAGTTTTTATTTTTATATTGGTGTGATAAGGTTAATTTTTTTTGAGAAATGGATTCATTTTTGGAGGCATGTGTCTATTATATTTTGAATTCAACATTTTCATTTTCACACACATGCCAAATGTTTCTTGTATTCTCAAGGTCATCTTTATCATTGCAATACAAAAAATGATGAAATATTTGAGCTTTAGAGAGTATCAAAGACAATATGACTAGAGGTAGGAGGTTCATTTTCATCCTAAGATAACTTCTCTCTCATTGATGATTCATTGCATCAGAATCACCCTATTTGTGTCCATGAAGAAAATGGGGTGCTCAAAAGCATGTCTGTTCCTACAAGGAGAAAGGGGGGAAATATTCTTGTGGGTACACTTTGTTGTATTCACATTTGGTTGATGTTTTTTTGACTGCTTGAGGATACATTAGCCACACTAAAAGGAGATGTGGAATTTTGGAGGAAAGTTTCTCTCATGTGAAAATGTGTCGTTGGTGATTAGTATAGTAGAGGAGTCCCATTGTTTCCATGACACTAAGGAGGCTTTAGATAGATTCGAATGAGATGTGGACTTTTGGAGGAAAGGTGTCTTATGTGCAACATTGGAGGAGGCATTAGAAACACTAGGACCTGAGATGTGGAAGAGGAAATGTTTCTGATTATGCATGGGAGGTGGGAATAATTTTATTTCTCTCATGTTGTATGGATGGTGATAGGTTCAACTATCAAGAGGTCCACTAGTGCAACCAATTTGGTGTTTCCTAGGTGCGTGAAGAGGATTAATGAATGTGCTTCATCAAAGTTACCAAAAGGGTTGAATGCAAAACCCTTGCAATATTCCACTCTTCTTTGAAATAATTTAATAAGGGGGGAGTATTGGATTTTTTACATTATTAGGTATAGTTTTAGGTTAATAGTAGGCAGGTTGGTTTGAAAAGTTATTCTTGTAGGTAGTTTTCATAAGAAAAATAAGGCTTAAACAAGTCATTACACAGTGATGTAAGAACCATCTAAATGAATCCTAGTTGATTTCAATCAATATTAATATTTTTACTCCATGTGGTTGACTCTACTCTCTCTCCTCTTGTTTTTTTTTCTAATTTGGGAGGGCATCTTGAGCATCTAAGAGTTTTTGAGAGATGTGCAGACATTGATAAAATTGAAGGGGAAGGCTCAATTGCTAGAGGGAATACTGGCATGGCTTGTAAGGCAGTCTTCTATTGCATAGAATTAGTATTTCCTTGGTACACGATATTGGACTAAGAAGACATGGATTCCTTGGCCTTGCTTTTGGGAATTATTTTTTGGGATCCTTTCCTATGGTTTCTTCGCATTCTCTTCATGAGTCTAGTTCTTTTTGCAAGTTGATAGGAGATCTTATCTCTTCTTGTGTTTTGTTTGGAGGCACTCTTCTTGTTATGTAGATCTAGTATGTTGGTGGGTTTGATATTATAGCAATTGGGTGAGGCTCTACTCCTATTTCTATTAGCTGAGGTGTCCTTCCTAGGGTTTTTGACTTGTTTTTTGAGTCCAATTTAGACCATGGTGCTGATTTTGGCTCTATTTTAGATTTTGTGAGGATGGTTGAAGATTTTTATACTCTTTTTTTTGCTAACTACTCTAGGGTTTCCATTGTTTTTTTCTCTCTTATTTTTGAGTGATTGGTTTCTTTTGGAATGGTGGATGGTCCTTCTTTGGCTCTTTGCTTTGTTGTAGGTATTGAGGATTTTTATTCTTTTTCCCTATATTTGTTGTGTATTCAAAGGTACATTTCCTGTACATTTACCTAGTTTGGAATTTAGCCTCTTGTTGTGGTGCTTTTGATGCTTAGATTTAAGGAGGTGTGCAAAGGAGGTGATGTTTGTGGGCTTCGAATCTCTCATATTGAGTTGTTGTACAAGGGTTTGTTTCCTTTTAAAATAATTTTTCATATTGGGTACGATACATTATATTTCTTATATATCATATACTTATTTTAGGTTATTATTTTGGTTTGTAGTTGAAAATGATTGCCTCAATCTCATTAAGGCTAGTTTTAGTTTTTTTTTGTTAAGGGTATCTAATGCTATTTTTGAAAATAATTTTTTTTTGGTGTTTTCTTGAGAAATCTCTCATTCTTGTAATTGTTTATTTTTGGAAAAGAGCCTTTTGGAATTCTACTATGGTATCTTTTCACAAGTCTCATAGAGAGGTAGAGAGTTCTCCTTTGGAGGTGGAAACCTTTCATGTGAGAAGGATTGGCAATTTATATCTCCATTATATGGCTTCCTATTGTATCAATCCTAGAGAGGTGGATGTTTCTCTTATTGATGTGGAGAATGTTTGGAAAAAAGAGTTGGTTTGATTCTAAAAGGGGGTTGTTATTTCCTATTCTTTTAGTATTGGATGTAAGGTGGAAAATTCTAGTCATGTTCCTATTTTTCTTCCTTTGACTCTTATGGTGGTGGAGGCTTCAAAGGAGAAGGATTTTTTTTGTTGTAGTGTTGGAAGGTTGTTGGATCCTTTTCAAAACCTATTTATTACATTATGTGAGCTTGTCAAAACCCTTTATTTTAGTGGCTTTAGTCTAGTTTTGATGTAGCTTCAATTTTTTTTTTTTAATCATCCTTTAGGCTACCTATATTTGGTTGATTTTTGGGCTATTATATTTTAGATAATTATTAGGTTGTTATTGATATGTGTTCTATTTCTTGTAGCTCTCTATAATTATGTTTTGAATCCCCTCAAAATCTATTGTACAAGGCTTTAGAGCCCCTTCAAAATGTATTTCACCCTTAATAAAAAATATTTGGATTGAATTTGAGCATCATTTCGTTTCTTTAGAAAAAATGACGAATTTGTATGTAGATAAATATTTAAAGATATTTTTTGTTTATTATATTATAAATTTATTCACGTAATGGGATGCATTAAAGATTACAAGACTAAGAAGAGATTACATTTATTATTATTTTCTTAGGTATCGACTGATTGTATTAACATACATTCCTTTTTTAGGATCAAGAGGAAATCTATTATAATGATCATAAATATAAAAAATGAGACATAACATAATTCAAATTTACTTGGATGACAAAATATGCTAAGTATTATAAAAATTTTAAACTTTTAGGATCAATGTTTTAAAATATAGAATAATCATTAAATAAAAAGTCATAACATCTATAAAATGAGTTAGGGTCTCCCTTGTACAAGAATATTTTCTATAAATTTAGACTTGATGTTTGACTTGTTCATGTTAGTTAGCTTTAATTAATTTATGTATAAGAATGAGTGTGTGTGTGTGCACACACAGACACATGTTTGTGTGTGTCTATACATGTACACACATGCATGCATGCATACATACATACATGGATATATGTATTTGTTTCTGTATATATATATATATGTGTGTGTGTGTGTGTGTGTGTGTGTATGTGTGTTACCACAAATGATATTGATACCCAAACTGATGCTGATAATGAACAAGGTTAGTAATCGAACAATGAAAGGTATATAGAAGTAAATTGGATCAATTGTTATGTTGTCATTGATGTCAAGCCTATTGACTTATTGATTTATACAAGTTTCCATATCAATCTAAAATATGTGGTCTTAAGTAAAGAAATGGTTGGTAAAGATAGAAGATGAAATGAAGAAGTGATGTTACGTATGTGAGCTTAATTGAGAAATTGATGAATCAGTCTATGAAAACGTAATATTGATTTGATTATTTTACATGATTTGATGAAGTGTTGGAATGATGCACAAGTCATTTATATTTGTCGGTAATAAAGGATTGAAGTTGTGAAATGAAAAGATAAGGAATTAATGTGTGCTACCGAGTTGGAAATGGTTGTCAGTAAGTAAAGATATTGGTCAGTCACAGTTAACTGAGAAGTTGATAAACACAAAATATGTTAAATGAGTAAATGATAATCAAGAAGGTAGACTTAACCAAGAAGATGAAGTTGGTTGGTTAAACAAGAAATCAATTAAAAGACAACATCGAGTGAGAATCTGGATTGGTCTACAAGATTCTAAGGAAGGAACAAAGTTAGTTAATGAAATCAATAGATCAAAAATGTGAGGTACATATAAATGGTGAAGATTTAATGATTTATTTGAGATCCAAGAAAATTTCAATTTCCAAGGTGAAGATACAATTGGCAAGATTCATGAAACGTGTTACTGAGCTATAGATACATTGAATTTAGATTGAGATTTGATCGAATGGATGAGATTAATTCAAGGAAACCCTAATGAATAGGATTAAACATAATTTTTTTTTAATAAAAAGGATGATCAAGATGGTATTATTTATGATTTTCTGATAGCGAGTGTAGATAGCCGAACAAGTACAAAAGGGTATACTGAGCAGAATCGAGTTGAAGGAAAGTGTGAATCAAGTGAAGGAAAGTGATGACATGAAGAGTGAGTGTTGATCAGCCAGAAAAGAAGAGTTTAAAGAAGACAAATGAGAAAAAAGGAGATCTAAACAAGAAAAGGTAGTTACATATTTATCAAGTCATTAACTGTTACTTTGTAACCATTGCAATAGAAAATCTCTTAACAGAGTGAATTTAACAGTCCTATTTCTAAATCCTTTGTAAGGTGGCATTCTAATGAATGTACTAAGTCCTCTAATAAGGACACTCATTATAGGGTGAAAGATCTAGTTGATCTTTGGTAAAAATCACCTAACAGGGTCACATCTAGCAAATGTGTTTTGTAACCTTTAACAGGGTTGGCTCTTAATCGAGCTCACTTCAGAAGAGTGAATTGTTTTGTGGGTGATAATTATCACAATGGTTTTTACCCAAATTGGGTTTCCATGTTAAATACTAGAGTTAATGTGTGATTGAATAATTTGCATGTTATTTTTTGATTTTCATATGCATACTGTTGTGGTCAGTTGAATGCTTAAATCTGATTATTAAGATTAGTTTCTGAAAAAGGTTTTAAGGTTGAAAATTGTTAAAGGACCTGAGATAACTGATTCACACCCCTCTCTTGGTTATCCAACAATTGGTATTAGAGAATTTTGTGCTTAGAAGTAAAAGTTTAAAAGACTTAAGCTAAAGATCTGAAGATGTAAAGGAGAGAAGTACCGAAGTTGAATACAGAGAACTTACCTACATGGAAAAGCAGGATGAAGTTACACCTATCTAGAATTGGATATTCTACACTCTACTATTTGGAAAATGACTATACTCCTCCACATCCTAGACCTATGAGTTGATTAGATGAGAGAAAAGTAGGAACACAACTCGCTAATGATTGAGATTGCTTCTTCCCTAACCGATGCTGAGTTTAATGACATAAAGGAATGTACTACAACAAAAGAAATGTGGGATACAATTGCACTTGTTTATGGAGGTGTTCAACATGTATAGAATGCAAAAGTTGATAGTCTCAGAGGAAAATTTGATGAGATGAAAATGCAAGAAGGTGAAAACATTGCACAATACAATTTCAGAATCAAGGAAGTGGTTAGTGCTATCAAAGGTGCTGGTGGCATAAATGAAGAAGATGTGGTAAGAAAAATTATTATAAATCTCTTACCTAAATATGCTATTTGAGCCTCTGCTATTCAGGAATTGAGATCCATACCTGGTAATGTTGTTACTATTGATGCTTTGATCGGTAAGCTGACTAAATTTGAGCTTAGTAACTTTGATAATAGTTTACCAAAGATAGAAACTGCTTTCAAATAATCTCTAACTATTGGTAGTTCAAGAAGAGAAAGAGACATTCACTATATTTAGGTAGAAGTGACTATGACAATATACTATCCGAGGAAAAAGAACAAGAAGAACTAGAAGCACTACTGGCAAAGAGGTTACCGAGAGGAAAATAATAGTATAAAGGTAAATTTCCTCTAAATTTTTTTAACTGCAACAAGATAGGTTATATTGCATCTAGGTGTCCTGATAATGATAGGAATGATAAGAAGGACAAGAAGGAGAACTGATGCAAAATGTTTAGAGACTACAAGGATAAAGGAAATAAATCATGCTAACTAGCTGAGGAAGGACTAATCGACGATGAATCTAATGACACAGAAGAAGGTGAGGAAGTGGTTTATCTTTCTATGAAGGATGATTCAGAAGAAGAAAGGTATGAAGAGGAAAAAACCATTATTTATCAAATTAGTAAAGCTGACACATGGATTATTGATAGTGGTTGTCACATCATATGACTAGTGATATTGATAAGTTTGAAAACTTAGAAGAATATGATGGAGGATTTGTTAGATTTGGAAATGATGCTCCATGTTTTGTAAAAGGAAAGGGATCCATTATGATGAATGAAAAGATTAAGTGTGATAATTCTTATTGGGTTCAAGGACTAAAGTAAAAATTGTTGAGTGTAGCACAACTGAATAACACCTATCACTGACTAGAATTTCAAAATCGAAAGGTGAAGATCTATGATGTTGCTAGAGATTTTAATGGCACTAGTGAACAATTCAAAGGTAACTTATTTTATCTAAATTCTAATGAAAATATCTTTCTAATTGAAAGAAGTGAAGATTCTTGGTTATGTCATAGAAGATTTTGTCATGTGAATTTTGATAACATGATCAAGGTTAGTAAGGAGAAAAGAGTCATAGGTTTACCGAGATTGAGCAAGCCAGATAAAGTTATGTGTAAGGAATGTCAGATCGATAAAATGAAAAAATAAAGTTTTTTAGGCAAGTTGTACTCATCTAATGGTATATTAGAGTTAGTTCATACTGATCTTTGTGGCCCTATGAGAGTTAAAATTTATTATGGTGATTGGTATTTTATTATGTTTGTTGATAACTTCTCAAGGCTGATGTCTGTAATGTTTCTAAAAGAAAAGTTTGATGCATTCCAAATGTTTAAATGGTACAAGGCAAGAGTTGAGAAGGAAAAAGGTAAGAAAATATAATGTTTAAGATCAGATAGAGGAGGTGAAGTTATCTTTGATGAATTTACTGTGTTCTTTAATGAAAATTGAATTAAAAGACAAGTCTTTGCAATGAGAACTCCATAATAGAATGGTGTCGCTAAAAGAAGGAATAGATCAATAGTTGGTTGTGCAAGAACATTGTTGATTGAGAAGAAGGTTGCACAAATATTTTGGAGAGAATCCATTAGCACTGCTGTTTACACCCTCAACTGAGTACAACTAAAGATAGGTACAAATAAAACCCCCTATAAACTTTGGTATGGGCGTACACCTAATGTTAGCTAGTTTAAAATCTTTAGAAGTAGGTGTTACATTTTGAAAGATACTAGGAAAGGAAAGTTTGATTCTAAAGGAGATGAAGGTATATTCCTAGGATACTCCACAAAGAGCAAAGCTTATAAATATCTGAATAAGGCTACTAACAAAATTGTGGAAAGTGCAAATGTAAGGATTGATGAGTTTGTAGATAAAAATGAAGAAGATAGAAAAAAGGAAACATAACATTATCAAAGATATGTATATATGTATAGGAAGGAGTTTTTGGTACTTTACCCTAGTAGAAAGAAGAAACTGAGGAACCAGTTGAACCCCCACCTAAAGAAGAAAATGCTGAAGAACAAAGAAACAAGCCAGTATTAGAAAAGTATGTTAGAAGAACCACTCAGCGACTCAAATAATTGGAGATAAGAATGCAGGAGTCATGAAAAGAAGTAAATTGAGAGATAATGCAAGTTTGATTTTTGAATTTGAGCCTAGATTAGTCAAGGATGCACTTGAAAATGAAGATTAGGTTAATGAAATGTAATGAGAGATTGATCAGATTAAAAAGAACAATACTTGGTCACTAATACTGAGACCTAAGGATAAGAATGTTATTGGTACAAAGTAGATTTTCAGAAATAAACTAAATGAAAATGGAGGGATGACCCCACAATAGTGGGTTACACTTTTTTAGACATGCTCATTTTTGCTGAAATAACACATTTTTAATAAAATATGATGATTTAAGCCTTGAGAGGTTCCATTTGAAGGAATTAATTACAAATGGTTAGCTCAAAGCCTCTTAGATAAAAAAAAATATTGATATAACATCTATACTCATCATTGATACCTACAATGGGGTCACCCTCACACCTATTAAAATGCTGGCAAAAAATCACTTCAACTTTATATTTTGGCAAATCAAATGAATCCATTTGACAAACCTTTCTATGTAGTAAGGTGCTATTGAGAAAAATCTTTCCAATGATTATAATGTTAATATATATTAAGTTTATTATGACTTTGTATTTTTAGTTTTACTAAACATAGATATTTCACCGTATGTCTACCTCTATGTTTGACGCTTATGAAAAAATAGTAAATGATAGAAATTTTTTTTTGAAAAATATCTATGCCCTAGGTATTGAAGTTCTCTTTCTATAAAAAATAAAAATAAAAAAAAATTGGACAAATACATGACAAGTTATAAGCTATGTAGCCAAGGTATGTCAAAATTACGGTTCAGTCAACTTCAAACATTAATAAAATATGAAATAATAATTATAATGTCATCAAAAATATTTCATGCCCTCTATATGGATGTTAAAAAATTAAATTCAAAAGAAGCATGTTGATATCTATTTTAGAAAAAAAGTTATGCTCTATGAAAACAATGTAACTCTTTGAAAATGATGTTTTCAACAACATACCAGTTTTCATGGGAGAAAGAAAAAAATATTAAAATAAATTCAAAAAAAAATAAAAAAAATATATTTAGAATCTAGATAGAAAATTCTAAAAGACTCTAATTTGCTTCATCTTCTGATTTCAAACGGTTTAACAAGAATATGCATCTGAATCTTAAAGTTTTAATCAAAATCTAGAGTTCAGTGTCCGTTCAGGCAAAAAAGTGTAACCCACTATTGTGGGTTCACTCGGAGATCTAATAAGGAATAAAGATAGACTTGTATGGAAAGGATATACTTAGGAGGAAGGTATTGACTATGGAAAGATATTTTCCCTTGTTGCTAGATTAGAAGGTGTGAGAATTATACTTACATACGCATCTTATAAAGGTTTAAAGATTTATCAAATGGATGTAAAGTCTACATTTTTGAATGGAATACTAGAAGAAGAAGTGTACATTGAGAAACTAGAAGGATTTGTTGACAAAAGTTAGAAAAACATGGTATTTAAACTACACAAGGAATTGTATGGTTTGAAATAGGCACCCCGAGCATGGTATGAAAGACTCCACTAATATATAATGAGAATAGGTTTCATTAGAACTAGTGATAACAATAATATGTACTTTAAAAGTGAATATGAAGATAAGGTGTTAATAGCTGAAATCTTTGATGATGATATCATATTTAGAGGAAATGAGTCAATGTGTAGATCATTTGTTGATGAAATGAGGAAGGAATTTGAAATGACAATGATTGGACAAAACAAAATATTCATTGGATTGTAAATTCAACAGATCAAGAATGGCATATACATAATACAGTGAAAATACAGCAAAGAGATCCTAAAAACTTTTGGGATGGAAGACTCAAAACCGGTTGGTACACCAATGATTACTGGATGCAAATTGTCAAAATAAGATGATTCTCTACTGAGGTGAATGAAACTCTATATAGATCCATGATCGATAAGATAAAATATATTGTTCATAGTAGGCCAGATATTGCACATGCCGTTGGTATTGTAGAAAGATTTTCTTCTAATACTAAAGAGACATATATAATTGCTGTGAAGAGAATCTTTAGATATCTGAAAGGAATCAAGGACTATGGATTATGGTACAAAAAGGATGGATATTTTGAATTGAAAGTGTATAATGATGCTAATTGGGCAGGTAATATGGATGCCAGGAAAATTACAAGTGGAGGAGCTTTCTTCCTAGGAGAAAGATTAGTGACATGGATAAGAAAAAAGAAAAGTTGCATTTCACAATCAACTGCTGAGGCAGAATATGTTGCTGCTATAATCAATTGTTCTAACATTGTTTGGATAAACTACTTGAAGGGATACAAGTGGAAATAGATGGTCCCATGACAATCTATTGTGATAATAAAAGTTCTATAAACATTTCAAAGAACCCAGTGATGCACGTACTCAAAGATAAAGCATATATCAATCAAGTATCATTATTTGAGAGAACAGGTACATGAGAAACAAGTAAAACTGGAATATGTAAAATCTAAGGAACAGATTGCTGATATATTTACAAAGCCATTACCTAAGGATACTTTTGAGTACCTAAGAGGTAAACTAGGAGTCATTCCCATATCTAATGTTCATTAGAGAAAGATGCAGGTTGCATCAATTCATGCTTTATTAGATTATCTATTTGTGACTTGATGCAGATGTTCACTCTTGAGGAGTAGCCTAAAGTTGTGAGAAAGATACAAGGAAACATAAGTAACTGGTACAAGAAAGGTACAAGGTACAACTACAAGGATAGTTAGTTTTAGATTAAGGATTTGCAGGTACCTTTGGCATTGTTGTCAAACGGGGAGAGATATTAATAAGGGGGAGAGATATTAATGAGGAGAGATGACTATGTAAGAATAAAGGGGGATAAATAAAATTAGAAAAATGAAGACAATGAAGAAAGAATAGAATACAATTGAAGAATGGAGATTACTAGTATTGGATGGTATATTTCAGATGTGAGATGCGTTACATGAGATATATAAAATGTGTTTCCATCAATGCCAAAGGGGGAGATTGTTACCCTAACTGATATTGATACCCAAATTGATGCTGATATTGAACAAGGTTAGTAACCGAGCAATGAAAGGTATATAGAAGTATTGGATCAGTTTTTATGTTGTCATTGATGTCAAGCCTATTAAATTATTGATTTATGCAAGTTTTCATATCAATATAAAATATATGGTGTTGAGTAAAGAAATTGTTGGTAAAGACAGAAGATGAAATGAAGAAGTGATGTTAAGTATGTGAGCTCAAATGAGAAGTTGATGAATTAGTCTATGACAAGGTAATATTGATTTGATTGTTTTACATGATTTTATGAAGTGTTATAATGATGCACAAGTCAGTTATATTTGTTGGTAATAGAAAAATAAAGTTGTGAAATGAAAAGAAAATGAATCAATATGTGCTATCCAGCTGGAAATAGTTATCAGTAAGTAAAGATATTGGTTAGTTATAGTTAACCGAGAAGTTGATAACCAAGGAAGATGTTAATCAACTAAATGACAACCGATAAGGTAGACTTAACCAAGAAGATGAAGTTGGTCAGTTAAAAAAGAAATCAATGAAAAGATGACATCGAGTGAGAATCTGGATTGATCTAGAAGATTCTAAGGAAGGAAAAAGTGATTTAATGAAATCAATGGATCAAAATTTGTAGGCCTAGATAAATGGTGAAGATTTAATGATTGGTTTGAGATCCAAGAAAATTTCAAGTTCCAAGGTGAAGATACAACTGGCAAGAATTATGAAACATGTTACCAAGATATAGATACATTGAATTTGGTTTGAGATTTGATTGAATGGATGAGATTAATTCAAGGAAACCCTAATGAATAGGATTAAGCAAAAAAAAATGTCTATATAAAGGATGATCAAGATAATATTTCTAATTTGTTGATAGCCGGTGTAGATAGCCAAACAAGTACAAAAGGGTACACTGAGCATAACATAGTTGAATGAAAGTGTGAATCAAGTGAATGAAAGTGATGAGATGAAGAGTGAGTGCTGATCATCTAGAAAAGAAGAGTTTGAAGAAGAAAAATGAGTAGAAAGGAGATCTGAACAAGCAAAGGTAGTTGCATATTTTATCAGGTCATTTCACTATTACTTTCTAACCATTGTAGCAGAAAATCTCTTAACAAAGTGGATTTAATAGTCCTATTTCTAAATCCTTTGTAAGGTGACATTCTAACAAATGTACTAAGTCCTCTAATAAGGCCACTCAGTATAGGGTGACAGATCTAGTTGATCTTTGGTGAAAATCCCCTAACAGGGTCACATATAACAAATGTGTTTTGTAACCTTTAACAAGGTTGGATCTTAACCGAGATCACTTCAGAAGAGTGAATTATTTTATGGGTGATAATTCCTGTAGTGGTTTTTACCCAATTGGGTTTCCACGTTAAATACTAGAGTTAATGTGTGATTGAATGTTTTAATGCATTTTATTTTCTTATTTTCATATGCATACTATTGTGGTCGGTTGAATGCTTAAATCTAATTATTAAGATTAGTTGTTGAAAAGGTTTTAAGGTTGAAAATTGTTAAGGAACCCAAGATAACTGATTCACCTCGCTCTCAGTTATCCAATAGTGTGTGTGTGTGTGTGTATGTATGCATTTGACTTTAATTAAAATTGAATTTCAGAATCTATTATTAAGGTTATATATAGTGTGAGAGCCAATGTATATGTGATATAATCTAGAATAAGAACTTGAACAAAGAGAATGCAATTTAAAATTATGTAAATATTGGAGCTAAGTAATTTAATTATCCTTATTATGTTGAAAATGTGTATTAAAATTTAGTTGTGAGATAATAAGGGTTAATAAACCTTACACATGGAGTCAGCATGGACACCACATTACTTAGCACAAAGAGAACTTCTCCATTTGGTTCCTTATCCTTGTCATCTAAATTTCCATATACGGAGCTTTCACTTTCTCTTAAAAGTATAGTAATAAAACTACTAACTCTTTTGTGGCCTAGGATTGTAGAGGTCATCTCTTTATGTTACAATCAAGAGTTGTTTGTGCATTCGATCAAGAAAATACAGGTTGTTTTCATTTTTATGTCTGTTCTCTTTTGCATATTTTTTAGTTAGTTGTTAGTATACATTTGCATGATTATAGTGTTCTAATCACATGGGTTTTTAGGTTTCTTTTAGATCATAAATTGTCCTTTTCAATTTTATTTTGTCTTTAAATATTTTTATAGGTTCTTATCTTGGGGCCATGGTTCCTACTCTTGAAGAGTTTCCATAATCCTAAATATATTAAGTTTTTTATTTTTATGTTACTTACTTCCTAATATTCTCTCTTTACTCTATCATACATATTCAAATAAGTTCATATCTTGTTGATGTGGGGGCTAGATATAGTATTATAAATTGCACATTATTTCAATTTTACCTATTCTTTTTTCCTTCTTTGGTGTTTATTGCATTAGTATTTTTTTAAAGCTCATTTTAGCTCTTACATCAATATTTATCCTTCTCAAGGTACTCAAGCCTTTTTTCACATGGTCAAAATTGTCACTTTGTGTTAGCCTCATATTTCCCTTTTATCTCATTGTTTTCAAGTGCAAATTGTCTAAACATTAGCATTTCCTTTATAAATCCACATGTTATGCCAACATCTTTCATTTGAAGTTTATTTTCAAGTTTTTTACTTATCCTCTTCAAGATAAGTAAGAGTAGCTCAAAATTATTCCACATGCCTTGTGATCCCATTCACTTTATCTCCTCTTCTCATTTTCTAAAATCTGAATTTATTTGTCTAACTCCCTATATTACTTCACTTTGAACTACTCTCAAGCTCACATAAATCTCTCTCTAGCTCTAATTTTTTTATAACATGATCTTATATCTCTCTTATTCCATTATCTTTTCAAAGGCCTTCTAAGAATTATTAGTATTTTTAATATGCTATTGGGAACCTTGGAGGTTGAAAAAAAAATGAAGGATTTCTTGAGACAATCATCTAAATAGCTTCCAATTTTTTGTCCTCTTCTTAATGTGTAGGTATTTTAGGAGTACTTAACCACACATCATTTCACAATTATTTTTTAATAATAATTTTATATTATTTATTCATTTACATGTTAATTTATTTCTCTACACAATATTTGATAGTGCTTTCTCTTTTAGGTCTTGTAGGTTAGTTAATTTGTTAAGTTGGATTTCTTGTTTTTGCTATATATTTCTTATTTACTATTCATATAGATGATTGTTGAACACTTGTGGATGCTAGAAGAGGGGGTTGAAATAGTATATACTTAAAATCTTGGGTTTATTACTAATCATCCATTCATATAACTTATGTGTAGAAGTAAACTAAAATAAAAAGAGAAACAAACATAACACCAAAATTTTATGTGGAAAACCATAGTGAGAATACCACTCACTATATGAAAAACTAGTTGTACAAAAGTTTAGGCCAAAGGCCAAGGAGCCGATTGCTCCTAAATATGACTTGTGGATTAAGGTACACCACCCTAGGGTAAGATACTTGATTAATTGAAAACCTCTAAAGATGACTTCTTTAGGACACAACATAAAGATATCGATTATAATTATTTATATTTGAACCGAGTACAAATGCATTCCTCTTGAATTGTTAGCTCCAAACATCATCTCCAATACATGAAAATGGGAAAATAAATATCTGAAACATGATACCACATTGAAAAACCATCCATAGGATCCAAAATTATGCTCATAATCATTGCATACCACCACAAGGATCAAAATATCTTTAGTTGGCCATAAAGTAAGAAACTAAAAATGTATGTTGGCTAATCTATTACGAAGTGAAGTGTAGAGCTTGAAAACTACTATCGATGCCCGACTTAGCTTTACTAGATCACAACATAAACATATCAACCAACTACATTACCAAAACAGTTGAGAGCAAAGGAATTTTCTACATGTAGGTACATTTTTTTGACAAACTAATGCTTACAATATTATAACTTCTATTTTGGCAAAAAATCAAAACATGAAAACTGATATGTATGCCCTTTGTATACCTACCAATGCTATATCCCAACCACATGACAAAATATGTCGATATACCAAAATGAAAAGAAAAAATATAAAATAGGTTTGACAGACTATTCATTGAAATAGTCAAACTTATGTGCACATAACCAAAAATATCTACACAACTTTAGAACTGGCCTAAGGACATTGAATATACCTCATAAATGCTTCTCAAAAACTCTTTTATTATGTAATGATATCATGTATTCACATTGCTTATATTATATTGCTCTAAAACCTATATGGACAATGTAGAAGACAACTCCTAGACAATATATCCATCTTTTAGAAAATAACTACAACAAATTTGACATTCATGACAATAAAAAAATCATATGTGCAACAATAATGTGTAAACATTCTTGCAATATGCTAGTGTCCTTGGCTAAAACTCTCAAATCTCAACAATAAGTTTGTTATTACTCATACTTTTTATTTTAGTAGTTAAAAAGTTACAATTGAGTTTTTTTTTATCTTTGCATATTTTCACTTGATACTTCTACTTTTTAATTAGAAGATAAAATATTTTATCCTAGTGCAGGGTGAGGTTAACTCTCAAGGAAGACTTCCCTTGTAGAAATTAATATTTCCATTTATTGAAACAATATGATTATTTTATGTATTTATTTTATTTTTCAATGAGCGTAAGAATATTTTATTGAATAAATATAATCATGATTATATACTTCAAAAAAATGACCAAGCCACTAATTGATTTATTTTTGGTTAACTATTCATTCTAATTCAATATATTATTTAATTATTCACATAATTGCAAATGTTATTTAAGAACATAGATGCACTAGGACCCTGTTCTCCTTTCACAATACTTGTACCTATCATAGAATACAAGCTTGCCGCACATACCTCAATAGTACTATTAAAAAAGAATATAGTCATATAATCACCTTTGATCAACTAATTATGAGAACACATCATGTATTAAATAGAATTGCATTAAATCAACACTTTGCATCAAACATAAATCAATCTATAGCACATTCAATATTATCATAGTTTTAGAAAATCGCAAGGTCATAAAAGGATGATGCATTGTTTTATACTCTAATTAATTTATTAGAAATAAACAAATTAAAATTGTTTCTTAAACAAAAAAGAATAGGGCCATAAAAGAATGATGTATTGTTTTATACTCTAATTAATTTATTAGAGATAAACAAACTAAAATTGTTTGTTAAACAAAAAAAAAGTACAAGACATGCAATTTTCACCATTATGATCTGATCCTTACTCGGTTTGATAAAAAATACTAATGATCTAGAACTTTTCTCTAAATGCAAAATCAGTGATAGTCAATTCAAAATATTTGACATATAAGTTGATAAATAATCCCTAAACCAGCCAAAATAATTGACTTATAATATTTGACATATAAATTGATAAATAATCACTAAACCAGCCAAAATAATTGACTTATATTTTAAATTTTAAATTGAAAGCAAAACCACAAAACTATCCTGTTTATAGAAATATATTCACACTCATAACAACATCCAGAAGGCATCAATTTAGATACATAATAAATTAATGAACTTTTTTCTAAATGCAAAATCAGTGATGGTCAATTCAAAATATTTGACATATAAATTGATAAATAATCACTAAACCAGCCAAAGTAATTGACTTATATTTTAAATTTTAAATTGAAAGCAAAACCACAAAACTATCCCGTTTATATAAATATATTCACACTCGTAACAACATCCAAAAGGCATCAATTTAGATACATAATAAATTAATGAACAAACTAAAAATATTAAAACATGAAGACATTATATTATATTGTGAAGAGCAACAAAAGCGAGTGTGATAAGCTACAGCTACAATTACTTATCGTTTTAGGTTGTCTTTTCTTTTAGTGATGTAAAGACATTATTCAGAAACTAAATCGTTTGATCGACGTCATACTAGTAGATGATTGAAAAGAGTAACAGGCGTGAAACCCTGTCAACTTCTCTGCCAACTGTATGCAATTGCAGGCCCTTCTGTTCTGTTCTATTCAATTCTATCATCATGCCAAAAGACACCAAATTAGCCATCCGATTTTTTTTGAAAGGCCCATCTACAAATATTCTTTCTTAATCTCATCTCATGTCTCTAAAATTCTTGTTCCCACATCATTTATTTCAACCAATTCTGGGCAAAATTTCAACTTCACGCATGCCTTGATATTGACTCATACTTCTATTGTTCGATACAGAGAAAACAAATGTTATTATCAATCATATGATTAGAAATTTTTTAATGAAATTTGGTTCCTAGTAAAAAAGTCTTTTGTATATATATTTGTGAAATTGGAAATGCTCTTGGTCTCAGTTTTAATCGATGATCAGATAGTTTAAAAGCAACACGTCTTCAACTTCTGTGTTGTCTTTTTCTCGAATTTAGTCAATACCCTAAAATATAGATGCCGGAAAATTCTTCATGGTAATCAGATTTCTCAAATATAGTTAGACAATGAGACGCTTTATAATATAAAATATATATAAAACAGGAAACAATGTTTTGATTATCTTGTTGTCGCCTAAGCTGAAGGGCGGGCATTTATTAGTAATTAATTTGGCATCTATTCTACGCTCTAATTGTTCAGTGTGAACGATGCAAACATTGGAATATTACAAAGAGATGATGTGAAATGAGTACAGGCAAATATGGACCAACAAGCGTGCTCCTACATGCAATCTAATTCCGTTTTCCTTTCTCTTTTTAAGAGAAAAGAAATAAAAGAAATTTAATAGAGTTTGAACAACGTTGCGAAATGAAACTCTGGTGTCATTTAAAATGTTTGTCGATGCAATCAGTCTTTTTATGTCACCTCATTATCTGACCCGGTTAACCTCTATGAATATGGAATATTTTACGTAGTTTTCTTTTATGTTTTTTTATTTATGGTGATTAGGTCATTTGTTATGTATTACTTGGATTTGCTTTTACATGTCTATGATTCAAATTTATGGGTAGTGCCGAGTGAGGAATTGGATTAAGTCATTTCTATTAGCATAAGTTTTAATTATAAAATTTTAAATTTGAATTTCTTAGTTTGGGACCTTATTTATCCCTCTTAATAGTTTTTAGGAGATGACTAAAGTGTGAAGTGCTTCAAATCACATGGCAGGGTGGTGTATTTAAGGACTGCACCTAATTTATTCAGAGTATCTGAGTTATAGTTATAAT
Source organism: Chamaecyparis obtusa (assembly GCA_027943335.1). NCBI lineage: Eukaryota > Viridiplantae > Streptophyta > Pinopsida > Cupressales > Cupressaceae > Chamaecyparis > Chamaecyparis obtusa. Next base: position 189,568 of record BSBK01005400.1, read on the forward strand.
GGTCATGAGAGCATCATAACTTGACTTAAACAAGCATTGTAATGATGTTATTCACATACTACATAGTTGCATGTTGCCCTTCACCGTTCCAAAGCTATTCTACCATACCACCAAAGTGTATCATTGAAGAAAACATAATCCTTAGTAAGTTGGAAAATGGTGTATGTAAACATTAGTTGTCTAGATTTTGATTAAACACACCAAGGAAAGAAAATTCAAGCTATCACATTTCTCCATTCTATTCCATGATTACATGTTCAATTATATGTGTCAATTCAATTCCACTAATGTAAAGATTATTATTCTTATGATAGCTCACTATACCAAGAAAGAATATGATTAGTTTATAGATTGTAAGGTGAAAATCTAAAGAATACCGTAATATTTAGTAGATAGGAAAATTGATTTCTCATAACTAATTAAAATATGAAATAAATTAAATACAAAAATTAGCTTGAGTTTCATTGATAGAAGATACTATATCTATTTATCTAAATTTATTCTCCAATATGCTAAATGTTAATTTCTTGTATACTTTTGATTTAATGTTCTTGAGAAAATAATCTATGTACTTATTATATTGTTTTGCCTAATAATTAAAAGTAATTAGATGATGCTATCTTATTGAATAGTATTTTTACACATTAGATAAGTTGTAGATATTCTCAAGAGTCTCACTCATGACATTTGTTCTACTACTTATTTATAGATCACACACATGCTGTCATATTTTCACTTTTCTTGCTCAAGCAATATGAATATGGATGATAGGTACATAGATGAGTCTCCTCACAACATCTCTTTAGATGATTGTCTACCTTCTTCATTTAATATTAATATGGATTATACATTATCAATTTTCCTATCTTTCATATCAATCCATCTCTTTCTAGTTAAACATGCCTATTTTGTACACTCTGGTTTCCCCTTTAAGTTATCATATAATTGAGGCTAGGGGTAATTATGTTCATATCTCAGTGACCAATGTAAGACATCATCTAGTAATCTCATCTTATCACCTCCAAATAAAGTCAAGATAATAAAAATAAGTAATCATGAAATATGTTTTAATTGTTCAACTTAAGGCTACTTAAGTTATTTTTTATATTTAATTTTTCATATAAAACATAATTTTTTTAGGAAAACCTTAGCTAAAATTGTCATATAATAAAATTACATGAAAATAAACAATGACCCAATATATATTTAGAAATAGATGAGATACAAAAACATAACATAAATCTCCTTATGGAAGATACGACTTGACATTATATTGCATATGATATCCCAAATGCACACAATATTATTCACATTTTTCATTTGACTCTCTTGTCTACAATACAAAAAAAATTACTACCACTTCCCTGCACATGTGAAATAAAGTATTTTAGTCAAATAAACTAGCGGAATATAAAGAACATTTTAATTAAATGTACTTTATCAAATCATCTACTCACTCATAATATTGTTTTCCTAGTAACTATGATTGCATAGACTATGATATCTTATTTGAGTAGTATATTTAAAAATTACCAAAGTGGTAAATTTTGCAAGGGTTTAATTGTTCACATTTTTTAATCACTTACTTATAGATCAAGCATATATTGTATATCTCATTTTATGTTTCCTAAAGCTATTCTTGTGGATAATAGGTACACAATTGAGCCCTCTCATGACATCTCTTTAGCTTCTTGTATATCCTCTTCATTTTATCTTAATATGGATCAAATATCTTCTCTTTTCATACCTTTCATACCAAGTAATTTCCTCCTTAAAATATACCTATTTTTTATGCCATATTCTTTCCTTAAAGTTATCCTATGATCAGAACTAGGAATGATTATATTAATCTCGTTGACCAATGTTTACATTCACTAATCTAGTCTTGTCACCTCCACTTAGGTTAATATTTAATACACTTTAGTAATTAAGGATTTTGATTTTATCGGTTCACTTATGATAACTTAAAATAAATTTTTATATTTAACACATTTGTCTAACACAAAAAATTTCTATGTAATCTTTAGCTAAAATAATGACATTATGAACTTGCATAAAAAAGGATAAAAATACCCCAAGATATTTTGTGAAAGATGGCATACTAGAGGTAGGGAAAAATAATATAATGATCCTCTTGTAAGTATCCATCTCATGCTATATTTCATATGAGATCCCAAATACACACTATTGTTCACACATACTATATGACTCTTGTCTACAATATAAAACACTCTACTACAACTTCCTTACACATTCAAAGTAAAGATATTATAGTACTCTAGTAGAATTATTTATGAAGAATATGCAAACCACTGAGTCCATGAATGATTCCTCAGATGATCATATGAGTCCCCCTAGGACTGGTAACAATCCTTTACCCAACCCCAAGCAAGCGATGGAAACCCCCAATATCCCTACCCCACCCCTGAGCCCTGCTCAAGATCCCCAGGATAAGCCCCCTATCTCTGATTACAATACCGAGGCCCCGGAGGACAATAACAAATTCAAAGGAACTCTTAAAAGGAGGTTCACGAATTTGGACAAAGATATTGCAGAGATCAAGATAAATATGCAGGATCTGATGAACCAATGCATGCTGACCAACAAATTTGGCCTGAAGGTCATGCACGCTTCGGCTACGACCCTTTGTCATGTGCAGGAAAAGCTGGCGGGTGACACTCTGGAAGCGAACGAGGACAACAAGGACCTTTTCCTATTTTTGCAGGAAGAGTGGGTGAGGACCCTGCTGTCTAAGCAGTTGGGTGGGAAGAATTAATTTCTGGTTTCCATGTGTTGGTTAATTTTGACTTGGCCTGGCCCTAGGATCCCCCGTTTTGTGGCTGGGGTTAATGTTAATTTTAATATCTTTCTGTTCAGCCCTGCGTGGCTTATAACTGATACTTTTCTTGCTACTTTTCATTCTAAGTACTCTGTTTTAATTCATTTGATTAGTATTGTGGTTTATGTTTTTGATAGGGGCAGAGTTAGACTTGGTGATTATACTGTAGACACCTAAAAATCCTTTAGAAAATAAATTATTTTTATTTTCTGAAAAATCCCTGATGACATCATCATTTATTAATTAATTATTTATTTAATTAATTAATTTATTTTTATGTCATTAAATCCCTTTATCTTAATTAAAAATATTTAATTAAGAAATCCCTCCCAAAAATGTTTAAATCTTATTTAAACATTAATCCCCTATTTATTAATTATTTTAATTAATAAATTGACCAAAAATCCCCCAAAAAATAATTAATTTATTTTTTGACCAAAAGTTAGCCTTTTTTCTTAAAACCACTAACCTCTTCCAAAATCTTCTAATCCCTTCTTAATTTCGATTAAAAGGCTAATCCCACCTTTTCTAACCCTAATCTCAACTCAAAATATTTAATGAAGATTAAATATTTAATTTTCATATTTATTGAAAATATTTCAATAAATATTCCCAAAACTTAAGCTTTTGGAATGAATAAACTTTTATTCCATAAAACCAAGGAGAATTCTAGACTCTTCTAGAATCTTCTCAACCCAACCTCTTCACCCATCCTAATCCTAAAATCCCCTAATCCTAATCCTAATCCTCCCCCTAACCTTGTCACATTCCCTAAACAAGGTTAGCCAACTCCTAAGCTTGACCCAAAGTCAACAAACTTCTAGAGGCTTCTCTTACATGCATTAAGTGCATTTAAAGCCTCCTTATCCCTCTTACATGCATTTATGATGCATTTAAGAAGCCCCTCACCCTTTTCTTACACCCTTTGACCTTAGACACATTTCCCAAATTGTGTACATTCCTCCCATCTTTCAACCCAATGCCCTTGTGACACTTGTCACAAGGAGGTGGCCTTGAACTAGCACAATCCATGTGCTCCCCTTTGAATGAATCTTGGCCTCTCTTAAGGATTTTGATCCTAGCCACTCATTCATCCTCCCAAAAGTCTATAAATAGTCCTCATTTCCAAGAGCAAAATACCCATTCACCTTTCATTTTATGCATTGTTATCATGTCCATTTAGCTCTAGACTTAGCATAAGCAATACTAATTGTTAGTTTCTTTTTATCATCTTCAAGCTTTCTTAAAGAACATCCTAGCTTAGCAATAATGGATTAACATAGTTTCTTTTATTGTTTTGCATAACATATAGCATCATATCACACCTATATTTGGTCTAAAATCAATCTTAGTATGCATTAGAATATGCTCCAAGTGCTTAGAGAGCACACCCACATCCCTCTAATTGAAGCGAATCAAACATTTGCTCTATAGCACTTGTTTTTTTAGCAACAATCTTGAGGTGGCTTTGGTTTTGTTTTCATGTCTTATGCTATTTTTTTAGTTCATGAATATGTTAGATTAGTCTAATGTTTGAATGTTTCAGCCTTTCAAGACAGGTAACAGGTTCAAAATCATAGTCTACATTCTGGCACGCCCGGTGGGACCCACTTCACGGGTTCTTTGCAAACATTCTGATGGGTTTTAGACCATTTTCAGATTTTTCAAGCTTATAGGTGGACGGAGCACTTCGATCCCTTCTTCTTCTTCTTGTCTATATTCTTCTTCCTCTTCTTGTCTATATTCTTCTTCTATTCCATCTCCTTCTTCTTCTTCTTCTAGCAAGGAGGTCATGGCCATTTTTTTTCAAAAATAATAATAATATCCATAAGGAAGCAAAATCATACACACCTTATTTTAGTGCTTAAAATGAACCCCCAAATCATTCTTGAATGCATTAAGGACTAAAATTTACAAAATTTGTTCTAACAAACAAAACAAAAAAATTAATCAAGGCATTTGCATCCTTGCAACATCAAGGATTTTTAACAATGCATTCATGCAAAGTAGGAATGATCATATCTTTTTGGGCATAAAAAGAACATCAAATCTGCATTCAAACGAGTCAAAACAAAATCTTGAATGAAGCTAAAAGGAAGAACTTAGGTCCTAAGTGTCATTGTCAATTTGAAAATCAAACTCAATCTTGAATGCACTAAAAGGAACAAACAACTCTATTCCCTCATCTGTTTTAGTTTTCAAAGCAAGCAAGCCAAATTCAATCTTGAGTGATCTAAGGGACAAAACAAAGCTTTTTCAAAGTTCTTAAATCAACTCGCTAATCAAATCTTGAATGCACAAAAGGAAATAACTTGCAAACGTTCAATTCATTTACATTTTGAGGAAAGGAACAAATCAAAATCTAATCACGAGTGTCTTCATTTCAAAGTTCAAACATCACTTAATCAAATTTGGGAAAATGAACAAAATCTGCTTGATGTGCATGTAGGAGTTTTTCAATTCTTGCATAATCCTTGTTAGAGTAAGCAACGTGGAACATTTGAACTTGGACAAGTTCACTTGTTCTACTTTTAGCGAGGCCTGTCCAAGGAGAAGCGCTTCCTCCTCGGAGAACGACCTCAAACCGGTATCCCCCCTGGCCGGTATACAAATAAGTGAATACCAAAAGAATCACTTACATCTCCTAATCACCGGGCGTTCGTGCCAAACACGTGACTGGGGATGGTAAACATTCCTCTCCCCCAGCATAATTGGCAAGGCTCTTAAGTGAGTCACGGATGATCAGCATAACCGGGTATGGAGACACCACGGAATCATTAGCAACCTGATAAAATAGAGGCTACCCTATCTACATCCGAAAGTATCAAAATCTTTGTGCAAGGACCGATTCCAAGGGGTTTACCGGGTCGCCTCAAGATGACTCACCATTTGTATTCCCTTCTAGGGGATACCAAGCTGTGGGCAAGCGATTTTGATACTCACCTTCCTTAGGTAGATCTGTTTGAAGTGCTTGACAGTCAAAGACTCCGTGAAAACACTTGTTGAAACATACACTTTCAAAGCTTTGTCAGAGTAAGTTGCCTTTGTTTGTATCTTGCAGGGTTGCTTTGTCCCTTGCGGAGATTACTTTGACTTTAACTTTTGCCATTGGAAACCTTTGCCTCAAAATCAGAAGCCCTTTTTCCAAGTGATGCCCAGCAAGAACAAACATCCTAAAGTAAAGTTGCCCAAATCCCAAGCCTATCAAGAGCAAAAAGTTGCCAAGAAGAAACTCAAGACCTATCAATCCACTATCCAAGCAACCCAAGCAGAGGAGAAGTCCCAGGCCAGATTTGAGAACATTGCCCATAACGCTCGCATCAAACAGTTCACCTTCCGTTTTCGAGTTAACCATCACTTTGTCAACCTTGAGCCAGAAGATTAGCCAATTCCTTGTTCATGTCTTGTTCCATCTTCAGATCTTGAAATCTTGTCTCAAACAACCTTGCATCTTAGTTTCATCCTAGTTTCACCCTTTGCATCAGCATCAAAACCTTAGTTGCATTTCAAAACATCACAAAGTTGCATTCATCTTCCTACCAGCATTCTAGAATCAGTCCTTGTCATTTGCACTTGCATCATCCTTCAAGAGCATTGTCCCTTCACCCTTCAATACCTTTTCCACCAGCATCCCCCCATCAGCTTTCCATATCTTTCCAGCAGATCCATCATCTTTTGTTCCAAATCTAGAGATCCACCAACACTTAGTGTTCTACCTTTTGAGTTGTTCCTATCCTATATCCAAGATCAGAGACCATCATCCTCTTTTTTGGCACAACGTGTTGTCATAAAGAAACCAAACCTTGTCCTTGCATAGCCATCATCTCGAGCAAGAGATTGGAGTGCATTGATAAGAAACTTGTTGACCGAAGATCATCAGTCTATCTTAGGTTGACCCTATCATATCTCTGATCCTCCATTTGGGAAAAATAGCAGCTCATTTGTTGACCACTCAGTAATCTTTCACCAGCTTTCCACCAGCAACCTATCTTTCCTCCACCATCTTGATCCATATCAGTTCCATCCAGCTTCCATCATCGCCATCTTGATCCATCCTTGCATTGCATCCTAGAAAGTCATCATCTTTAGAAGTTCATCAACTTTGCATCCATCAACATATTTTAGCCAAACATCTTGCATACATTTAGCACTTGCATCTCCATGCCTGTTGAGACCAGATCTCGGAAAAGAAGAAGCATGAATCCTTATCCACCAACAACCTCATCCGATCCCAAACTTTTCACCAACGCCATGATGACCTATAATCCCCACATCCAAGCCAGTAACCCATGTGAAGATCCAAACATCCCTTCATCCCCCTTGGCAAACCAAGCATTTGTAAATCCTCCAGAAAGCCCACCAGCAACCAATGCCCTTGTACCACAACATCAGCAAAGCACATTTGTTCACTACCTGCCAGAAAGTACCTCCATCCCACCATCTCTCTATCCACGCATCCCCATCAAAACTATCCAAGTTCCAGCACAAGCATACTCTCCATTCCCTAATCCTATCATGCAAACACCCCAAGAGCTTTCCACCATTCCCCTTTTCTTGCAAGGAAGCCTCACCAGTCCCACAACACAAGCTGCAGTGCCATCCGCTCCATCTCATACCCCTTTTGCTTCATCATCTGCTATGGTTGCCCAAGCCCAAATCCAACACTTAACCCAAAGTCAGCTTCCACCTCTCACACAAGCTTTTACACCAAAAGTTTCACCACCATCCGCAAGTCAAGCAACATCTTTCACCATCAAAGGAGCACCGCCACCCTTCACCCCCCAAGCACCTATACCTTCTTCTTTGGGGTTAGCGCAATCGCTCCCCATTCCAACCTCATCTTTCTCTTGGGTGTTTCCTTCATTTTCCTCTTCACAAGCATCCACTCAACCACAACCTCAACAAGCTCCTTTATATCAACCATCATTCGTGTCCCAAGCTCCCGTTGCTCCTACCATTCCATCATCCGCTGCAGTGCACCCTAACACAAGCTCTCAGTGGGGCCTTACACAAGAAGAAATGAAGGCATGGGGGATCCCATCTCAATCCCCTACATCTATGGTTGCAAGTCAACAAACCGCCTTCGCCCAAGCAGCACAGCAGCAACTACCTCAAACACCGCCGGCTTCAAGTTATTCATCCCAAATCCCAAATACCTTCCAGCAAGTTCCACCACCTCAACAGCCAACTTTCCCCAGCTATCTTACCCCATCACCCTTTGCTTCTAGCTTTCCCACATCTGTTCCACCTTTAAGTAACGCAGGCATGCACCCAGCTTATATCGGTCAAACCCAAAGCCAACCTCAGCAACTACCACCATCATACCCACAAGCAGCATCGTTCCAACATCCTCCCCCACAGCAGCCACATGCCCCCTTTCAGCAAACAACCATCATTCCTCAACAACAGCAAGTCCCTTGCTATCAGCCTCAGCAACAAATCCCTATCATCCCCCAGCAACAACAAGTTCCCACCTATCAGTTACAACAAGTTCCAAATGACCACTATCAGCAAGCAGTCCCACAACAACCGCCAGTTCAACAACAGCAAGTAGCCCAACAACATCAAGCGGTCCCATATCAATATCCCCCTATGCCACACCAGCAATATCCCCAACAACCATTGCCCCAAAATCAATTCCAAACCATTTATCCACAGCAAGCACCATATCCAGTTCCACAGCTTCCATCACAAGCAGAGGTTCCAGTTCCCTCGCCACTCAATGCTGAGTGGGAAGCAATGAAAAATGCTCTAAAAGAGCTACAAAGTGGAACAGAGAATAAAACCTACAAGTTCGAAGAGGTGTGCTCATATCCCTTCGATCGGTCCATAGCAACTATCCCTTTCCCCAAGCATTTTGAGATGCCTAAGTTCGACAAGTATCGAGGGAAAGGAGATCCAGTAAACCATATCAAAGAGTTTTACATGGCGTGCCAAGAAGTGGCTTATAGTGATAACTATCTCCTGCGCCTGTTTCCCAAGAGCTTGGGAGGAACTGCTGTTGAGTGGTTTTACAAAATACCACATGGGACAATAAAAACCTTTGCTGAACTCTCTAAGAAGTTCATCACACACTATGCCCATAATGTGGAGAATGAGTTGTCCTTGCTAGACCTATGCAACTCAAAGCAGAAAGACGGAGAAAGCCTTGCAGAATACTTGCAAAGATGGCAGAATCTTACAACCAGGTTATCATATCAGCCGCCAGAGAAGCATCTAACAAAGATCTTCATTGATAACCTGCATCCAAAGCTATCCCATCACATGCGAATGAACTGTCTCCAGACATATCAAGACATCAAGAGCAAAGGCATAGGCATCGAGAAAGCTCTCCTAGACGAAGGCACTATTCGTCACTTCAAGGATGATTCCAAGAACAAACCCAACAATGATAAATCCCGTTACTGGAATCGTAACAAGAATGTTGTTACAGATGGAGCCACTGACACTAAGAATGTACAATTCATTGTGGCTAGTCCTACACCAGCTCAAACATACCAACTGCCACAAGCACCCATCTATCAGCAACCACCAGCTCCCGCATATCAAGCACCTATTTATCAGCAGCCTCCTCAAGCTCATCAACCGCCTGTGCAACAGTATCAGCAGCAATACCAACAGCAGCAGCCAGCACGTCAGGGCAATCCTGTTAACGCAGTTAACGTTGCCCCAAGGCAGAACAAACCCAACAATCAGAACAATCCAAAGAGGACTTTCACACCTTTGGGTGAGCCTCTGGATCAGATCTTTTATCAGCTAGCCAAGGCAAATATGATCACATATCCGCCCATCCCACAGAAGGATGACAACGCACCAAAGTCTGATTGGTATAAAGAACATGAATACTGTGATTACCATCGTGTGAAGGGGCACACAACATTGAAGTGCATGCGGCTTAAGCACTACATCCAGGATCTCATTGATCGCAAGGAAATCCAGGTCGATGCACCAACTCAAGCTTCACCCAATGCCGGTTTGCAAATATATCAAAATGTGTTCCCTCAACACGATGCCGGGAAGAATCAAGCTAACGCCAATCAGCCCCAAAATCGTGGCAAAGGCAAGCAAGAAGATCACACAGTGGCCTACATCAACTATGACAAGTATGTCGGATGCATAACTCAAGTTGAGCCCATCCAAGATGAGCCCACCATCAATACCATCCACGTCAGAGGGCCGGATCGACAATGTGCTGCAACTACCTGCAGTGGTAGGATAACTGTTGCCGGTGCTCCTCCGAGATCAGCTGCTCCTCCAAGGCCAACATCTACTGCATCCACAGAACAGTCTAACACCAGGCCAGCATCAAATGCACGTGCAACACAGCATAATTCACCAAGAGCACAATACAATATCATAGAGCATCTTGGGAACATGCCAGCCCAAATATCTATCTTGGATTTGCTCCGCACATCACCCATCCATCAGGAGATCCTGGACAAAGCTCTAAAAGAAGGTCATGTCCCCACGGACATTAACACAACTCAGTTTGAAACTCTTGTGGGACACCTATCTGCAGCATGTGCCTTATCCTTCAAAGAATCTGATATACCAGATGTCGCTCCTGACCATATTCTTCCTCTCCGCATTGCCGTCATGGTCAGAGATTTTTCCATCAAACGAGTTCTGGTGGATAATGGCTCAGCCCTCAACTTGTGCACATTAAAATTCATCAAGAAGATCGGGTTCACGGAGGCCGACATACAACATGAGATGATCACTATTAAAGCATATGATAACTTGGAGTGTACCTCTGAAGGTACTATGACTTTGCCTATCCAGCTAGGCCCAGCAATGCAAGATACTCTCTGCCACGTTGTTGATCTTGACCTACCGTTCAATATCCTCCTCAGTCGTCCATGGATCCATTCCATTAAGGCCGTACCATCTACTTACCATCAGTGCATCAAGTTTCCACATCAAGGCACTGAGGTTACCATCCACGCTGACCCTAACCCCTTCGCATACTGCCTTGCGATGGAAACATCTTTCCCTCATTCTACTCATTGTCCTGGAACCGATATTGGTACTTCTATTGCTAGCTCATCCCGATCCCATCGCGATCCAGAGACCATCCTCTCTTCCACCTTATCATCCATCAAGATCAACAACCAGGGTTGTGGCGAATACAGCCTCAGTAATGCATTTGCTGTAGGAGCTCTTCCACGTGATCCACATACTCAAGGGCGCCCAAGTTGTCAAAACAAGCCTGTTGAAGAACATTATAAGCTCAAGCAAATCGGAAACATGACTTTTGAGTCTCATGGTACCATCAACAGCAAAGAAATGGATCCAGATATTAACAAATGGTTATACAAAGATCCCCCATCACGTGACACACAACTTCTTGAGTACTTCAAAGAGAAATATCCAATCCCCTACAAAAATGTCACAGAACACTATAACTATCAAGGTGGTGGTCTAGGACCACAAGAGGATGGAAACTTATTTCCTATCATACCATCCCAAAATCTAGAACAGCAAGGACTTGGCTTTAATACCTCTCGCCTGCTTGAACAAGAGCCCAATACCACAACTGCGGGCACTAACATGACCAACGTGAACTTTTCGAATAGCCGGGATGACCTCGTGGAAATCGAAGACATCCCCGAAGAGAAAGACATCCGATCCTACGATGATATCTTTGCCGACGACACCCTCCTGGGGACTTCTGTCCTCCAACAACTCTCCATTAACCTCATAGATCTTCCCCTCACAAACCCTGACCTCATAGATTGGGACCAACCAAGCATCGCACACATCGACGAGTTCCAAAGCGCACAAGCACTCCTAGAATTCATGGGGGCATCAGGTCCAGCAAGCAATCAAGATCCAACATCAACCTCTGTCTATCAGCTTCACCCAGAAGGATATTTTGGGGAAGAGGCAAGCTTTAGTCGCAAAAATGATAAAGCAAAAGAACATCATGATTCTTTATGTGAAAACCCTTCTGGGGCACATTCTGACTCCAAAACAGTAAAAATAAAGGGCGTATCTTCTAGTGAAAACTTGGCAATTCAAGCGCTAGAAGATGAAGCCTTGCCTCTTCCCCCTATCCAAGATTATAGACCAGAGCAATCTCCAATCATCATAGAAGAGACCAAGCCAATCAACTTGGGAACAGAAGAATGTCCAAGGATCACCTACATTGCAGTCAACCTAACAGAAGGAGAAGAAATGGCTCTCAGCACCTTGCTCAAGGAATCAGTTATCAACTTTGCATGGTCATACGCCCACATGCCTGGGCTTGATCCAAACCTTGTTGTTCATCATCTATCAGTAGATCCAAACGTTAAGCCAGTGAAGCAGAAGCTAAGGAAAATGCATCCAAAGGTAGCATTACTAGTTAAAGCAGAGCTTGAGAAGCTCCTTCAAGCAAAAATCATCAGAGCAATTGACTACTCAGAATGGATCTCTAACATGGTGCCAGTCACAAAGCCTTCTGGCGACATCAGAATCTGTACTGATTTCAGGGACTTGAACAAGGCATGCCCTAAGGATGATTTCCCATTGCCAAACATAGACATGCTTGTAGACCTCACAGCGGGTCACGAAATGCTATCACTCATGGATGGATTTTCCGGTTACAACCAGATTCATATAGCAGAAGTAGATCAACATAAAATAGCATTCACAACCCCATGGGGTACCTTCTGCTACAATATGATGCCCTTTGGGCTAAAGAATGCAGGAGCAACATATCAGCGAGCAATGACAGCAATCTTCCATGACATGATCCACAAGATCCTTGAAGACTGTGGATGATATCCTTGCAAAATCCAAAACAAGGGATGAACACCTCAACATCTTAGAGCGTGTGTTTGATCGTCTGAATCATTATGGCTTAAAGCTTAATCCAAAGAAATGTGTCTTTGGTGTTACATCTGGAAAGCTCCTAGGTTTCATAGTATCGCGACGAGGCATAGAGATAGACCCCAAGAAGGTCAAAGCAATAACAGAGATGCCTCCACCAAGAACACTCAAACAGCTCAGAAGCCTACAAGGAAAGCTTCAATCAGTGCGTCGGTTCATTTCTCAGTTAGCAGACAAGTGCCAACCTTTTACGCATCTCCTATGCAAAGACACAAGCTTCAAATGGGATCCCATATGTCAAAGAAGCTTTGATAAGATCAAGGAGTATCTTGCCAATTCTCCAATCCTAGTACCACCAATTCCAGGACGCCCTCTCATACTCTACATCTCGGCAACCACTACAGCACTGGGGGCACTCTTAGCTCAGCATGATGATGACAACAAGGAGAGAGCCATCTATTACATCAGTCGCACTCTTGTCGGATATGAGCTTAATTATTCACCTATGGAAAAAACATGCCTTGCAGTGGTCTTTACCACTCAAAAGCTTAGACATTACATGCTCAGTCACACAATCAAGCTCATTTCAAAGGTGGACCCCCTCAAATATCTACTATCAAAGACAAGTCTCACAAGCCGTATGGCAAAATGGGTCATGATACTTAGTGAGTTTGACATCCAGTATATTGATCGCAAAGCAATCAAAGGGCAAGTCATTGCCGATCAACTAGCAGAAGCACCACTGGTGGATGCCTATCCACTAATCATGGAATTCCCTGATGAACACTTATGCATGATTGAAGAGCAGCCCATGTGGAAACTATACTTTGATGGCTCCTACACATCACATGGATCAGGGGCAGGAATCCTATTCGTCACACCTCAAGGTGACTACATCCCAAAATCATTCAAATTGGGATTCCCATGTACCAACAACATTGCAGAATATGAGGCACTCATCTTAGGTCTCAGAACAGCCATTCAGTGGAATATCATAGAATTACAAGTATTTGGAGATTCACAGCTGATTATCAAACAAGTCCTAGATGAATATCAAACAAAGGATGACAAGTTGCTACCTTACAAAGAGCTGGTGGACAAACTGCAAGAGCATTTCCTACATCTACAGTTCACACAGATCCCAAGACTTCAGAACAAAGCAGCGGACGCAATGGCAACCATTGGATCCTTGTTAGAAATCCCACGCGACGCATCACAATATGAATTCCTAGTCGAGCAGCTACATACGCCAGCTTATGAGAACGCTGATGCAGAAATGGTATGTGTCTTGGTTGGTCCCCAATCCCCATGGTACCACGACATCCATGCATATCTAAAAAATGGTATCATATCTCCCCATCTCACCAATAACCAACGCCAAAACCTTATTCGCAGAGCTTCCCGCTACACTCTTGTAGCCAACACCCTATATCGTCGTGGGTATCACAATGTCCTATCTAGATGTTTAGATTCAAACGAGGCCGTCCTGGCCTTACAAGAAGTTCACACTGGAATTTGCGGTGCCCACACGAGTGGCATGGTTCTAGCAAAGCAGCTGCTTAGAGTTGGATATTATTGGCCAACAATGGAACATGATGCATGTGATTTTGTCAAGAAATGTCTCCCATGTCAACAGCATGCCAATTTGATACATGCACCAGCACAAGATCTACAGCCTATTGCACCACCATGGCCTTTTTCATGTTGGGGCCTCGACCTCGTTGGCTTGATCACCCCCCTCTCTTCGGATGGACACAAGTATATCATAACAGCCACAGAGTACTTTACCAAATGGGTTGAAGCAATTCCACTCACCCTTACTACTGGCATCCAAATATCCAAGTTCATCCTCTACCATATCATTTGCCGCTTCGGCATACCATCTACCATTTTCACAGACCATGGCACACCTTTTGAAAACCAGCATGTGGATGATCTATGTGCCAGACTCCACATCCATCACCATTTCTCCAGTCCATATTTCCCTCAAGGAAATGGCCAAGCTGAGGCAACTAACAAAACTATCTTGAAAATCCTCAAGAAGGTTGTCAATGATTCTGGTCGTGACTGGCACCTCCAAATCAATCCTACCCTCTGGGCCTATCGTACTTCTTATCGCACTCCCACAGGCACCACCCCATACTCCCTTGTATATGGTGCTGAAGCTGTTCTACCGATCGAGGTTGAGCTCCCCTCATTGCGTGTCTCCATGAAGAACTATACAACTGATGAAGACTATCATGTGGCCCGGCTCACACAGCTAGATCTGCTAGATGAAAAGAGACAGCAAGCCTATGATCACCTGGTTGCATACCAGAATCGACTCAAAAGGAGTTATAACAAAAAGGTCCATCCTAGACAATTCCAGGTCGGTGACATGGTCCTTAAAGAAAATCAGAAGGTCCTAGCAAATAGAGAAAAGAAAGGCAAGTTTGAGCCTACTTGGTTGGGCCCCTATGTTGTCACCGCATCCTTCGGCTCGGGAGCCTATCAGCTATCAACACCAGAAGGTGAGCCCTTGAATGATCCTATCAACATCATCCATCTGAAGAGGTTCTATGCCTGAACCTGATCCTGCATATATCAGAAAATCCAAAAAACATTCAAAAAAGCAAAAAAGCAAAAAAGCAAAAAAAGCAAAAAAGCAAAAAAGCAAAAAAAGAAAAGAGAAAGAGAAAATAATCGTCCAACGGTGAAAACTTGGCAATTCAAGCGCCTTGGACAAGTATGTTGGTGAAAACCTGGCAAACAGGTGCCAACATAGTAAACTGAGCTATTTATCTATACAGTAGTCCTTTCAGTTACCGTCCTCCTCCTCCATCCATAACAGATCTCCCAGCAGTTCCATCTCCCCTATCCTCCAAGCATTCGGCTTCCATCTTCCTCCAACCCATCTGCAATCCATATCCTATTCCAAAGCTTTGTACCATATCTTGTACCATATCCTTATCCCTTTCCTATACAGCGCAATCCTTTCTGTAAATATCCTTCTTGTCTCCGTCCTAGTGAGAGTCCCGCCGAGTGTGATCTTCCTATCCCCAATCCTGAGCTTCTGTACATATCCCTTGTGCATATCGTTCCTCCTTGTTGTACATAACCTTTGTCCGTCCTGCAGCAGCATTTGATCAAATATCTTGTCCCATCCCCAGCCTCAGAAAACTTTTAGTCCCACTCAGGCCTTGTGCTTCAGCAACATCAATTGTCGACTTATCCTTGCTCATCCTGATTATTCCTTGAACTTCAGCTTTTGCCAGCGAACAACTACACTTATTCTCTCACCAACCCATGGGTCCTTGAGGATATATCGTTCCTCCTTTCTGACCTAATCTTCCATCCTGGTCCTTGAGGATATATCTCCTCCTGTCCGACCAATCTTCCCACCATCAATCAAATCAAATCTCTCTCCTTGGCAAAGGATGTCTTTTTGGAGTTTTCATTTTGACCTTGGATTTTGTCCTTTGGGTCTTGTTAATCTTTTACAGCCTCTCATTGTTCTCTACTCAACGTCACCACGATCCTTTATATCATGGTGTGCTGCGAATGAGGATAATCTGGGGCAAGGTCTTTTGATCTTTTGCTTCTGCCTGTGAGTCAGTCGTGTGTTTGTGGTTTCTTCAGCATCATTTCCACCATGCCTCCTTCGGGTTTCATGTGCGATGCTGGGGCAACCCTGCGTGTCTTTTTCACGTCAGTCCTATGCAACACTGGTGACAAGGCCTCGTGATCCCAGTATCCTTGGCAGATCTCTAGCATTGCTATATTAAACTAGGTTGTGCTCTCCACATTTGCACTTGGAGCTTCCCCATCTCCCCTGCATCCTGCATCATATAGATTACTCTTGCATCCTCATGTAGCTGCATCCTGCATTTTGCATTCCATCTCATCTTGCATTCACTCATCTTTGCTCTTGGAAGCTTGGTTATTTATCTCCCCTTCTTCCTAGGTCCTTCCTTCTCTGTTTCCTTTCGAGAAAATTTCACAATGTTTGCTCCTTGCGTTATTTTCTCGAGGGGGCACAATCCCTTATTCCTCTAAATTCTAGCCTTGGGCATCTTATTTTCTTGTCTTTGACGCCATGCCACTTGCGACATCGCATCAAAGAGGGGCAAAATGTAGACACCTAAAAATCCTTTAGAAAATAAATTATTTTTATTTTCTGAAAAATCCCTGATGACATCATCATTTATTAATTAATTATTTATTTAATTAATTAATTTATTTTTATGTCATTAAATCCCTTTATCTTAATTAAAAATATTTAATTAAGAAATCCCTCCCAAAAATGTTTAAATCTTATTTAAACATTAATCCCCTATTTATTAATTATTTTAATTAATAAATTGACCAAAAATCCCCCCAAAAATAATTAATTTATTTTTTGACCAAAAGTTAGCCTTTTTTCCTAAAACCACTAACCTCTTCCAAAATCTTCTAATCCCTTCTTAATTTCGATTAAAAGGCTAATCCCACCTTTTCTAACCCTAATCTCAACTCAAAATATTTAATTAAGATTAAATATTTAATTTTCATATTTATTGAAAATATTTCAATAAATATTCCCAAAACTTAAGCTTTTGGAATGAATAAACTTTTATTCCATAAAACCAAGGAGAATTCTAGACTCTTCTAGAATCTTCTCAACCCAACCTCTTCACCCATCCTAATCCTAAAATCCCCTAATCCTAATCCTAATCCTCCCCCTAACCTTGTCACATTCCCTAAACAAGGTTAGCCAACTCCTAAGCTTGACCCAAAGTCAACAAACTTCTAGAGGCTTCTCTTACATGCATTAAGTGCATTTAAAGCCTCCTTATCCCTCTTACATGCATTTATGATGCATTTAAGAAGCCCCTCACCCCTTTCTTACACCCTTTGACCTTAGGCACATTTTCCAAATTGTGCACATTCCTCCCATCTTTCAACCCAATGCCCTTGTGACACTTGTCACAAGGAGGTGGCCTTGAACTAGCACAATCCATGTGCTCCCCTTTGAATGAATCTTGGCCTCTCTTAAGGATTTTGATCCTAGCCACTCATTCATCCTCCCAAAAGTCTATAAATAGTCCTCATTTCCAAGAGCAAAATACCCATTCACCTTTCATTTTATGCATTGTTATCATGTCCATTTAGCTCTAGACTTAGCATAAGCAATACTAATTGTTAGTTTCTTTTTATCATCTTCAAGCTTTCTTAAAGAACATCCTAGCTTAGCAATAATGGATTAACATAGTTTCTTTTATTGTTTTGCATAACATATAGCATCATATCACACCTATATTTGGTCTAAAATCAATCTTAGTATGCATTAGAATATGCTCCAAGTGCTTAGAGAGCACACCCACATCCCTCTAATTGAAGCGAATCAAACATTTGCTCTATAGCACTTGTTTTTTTAGCAACAATCTTGAGGTGGCTTTGGTTTTGTTTTCATGTCTTATGCTATTTTTTTAGTTCATGAATATGTTAGATTAGTCTAATGTTTGAATGTTTCAGCCTTTCAAGACAGGTAACAGGTTCAAAATCATAGTCTACATATACTGTTAACTGTTATATCTACTTTGACTAGTTCCATTAATGTGCTATTAATGTGCTACTAGTCCTTTGTTCCTCGGGCCATCACCCTCTTGCTACTTTATCTATTAAAAACACATTTATTTTTTACTTTCCAATAAATTACAACACCAAACCTCCACACATGTCATAATCTTATCCCATTTGGGAAGGTTTATCCCTAAATATTGAGAATCAAATTGAAGCTTGTACATACATTTTCTATTTCTTGTTTCTTTTCTTCATTATGACCAATTTTTGGTCATTTCATCTTCACACATGGAAATTTCTAATTATTTTGATTAAAAAAATTGAAGCACAATGGTGTGTCCCACTTTTTATCCTTTTTGGGCCATAAAAATTAATTTTCAACATAGTTGTTCAATACAACTATATAGGCTTCTAATAAACTTAAAATGATCTAAATAATTTATTATGTCATTTTATTTATATATTTTATCTTTTAAAAAATATATCTATAAAATAATATTTCTTATCATTTTATAATATTTTTCATTAAAACACTATTTTTCTATTCTTTAATAGTCACATATTGCCATAATGCATAACTTCTAGTAAATATGAAATATCTTAATATTTCTTAGAATTGGATTATTAACTCTAATATCTTATGTGTTGGTGCTCTAATCTATGTGCCCTGAATTCCTTAGGCTTGGTAATAATTTATGTACCAATGGTGTAAACTTGGAAAAATCACTATAAACTTTGGTAATATTTCAAGTGCTAGGGATGTAAAACTTGAAAAAATAGCTACAAACTTATCTTCAAGCTAGGTAGCTAAAGACCAATAATTAAGGTGGGAAATTCCTTTTGCACTTCTATCTCTATAATATCAAAGGGGGTTTTCCCTAAGATGTTGGGTTGATGATAAATAGACTAAATGCTTCCTTAATGCAAACTATACTTTAAACAAAGTGTTACCCAATATCGATATCTTGACATACTTATCTACTCTTATAGTAAATATAAGGGCAAGCATATAATTAAAATATATCCAACCATATGATAATATGAGAATTAATTCTACTATAACCCCTTAATATATTATGAAGACTAAAAAATGATAGGAAAATATATTAATATAATTAAAATTGAAAAATGGTTAATTTTATTGGTTTTGAGTGTGTTGATGTGTGTGTGTGTGTGTGTGTGTGAGAGAGAGAGAGAGAGAGAGAGAGAGAGAGAGAGAGAGAGAGAGAGAGAGAGAGAGAGAGAGAGAGAGAGAGAGAGAGAGATCACACAAAATACGTAATAAATGAAACAAAGGTTATAACTTAATCAACATTACAAAAGATTATTGTTTTGAACATAATACACGAAATCACATAAAAGAGGTAATAATGAAACAAAGGTGATAACTTAATCAACATATTAGAAAGTATAATTATTAAGAATATATAGGCAATGTGATCTCTACATATAGATTAAAAAATAAATATATAAATAAAAAATACTAAATAAATAATCCTAGTAATCATAGAGAATTTAAATGCAATTTATTGTTAATGCCGAAAGGATACCATACAATATCAAGTTGCAAGGATTTTAAAAACATTTAACTAAGATAAAAATTAACATTTATAAAAAATGCAACTAATCGTTAAATAATAAATTCAATCAAGAATGATTACACAATTGATAAAATAGAATAAATTCAATCAAGAATGATTACACAATTGGTAAAATAGAATAAAAGAGTTACAATTTTTTTATCATAGATATGGGATAAACCTAGATAATTACAATATCAAAATACCTCTACCCAGAACTAGAAAAGGCTTCTTATTTGTAGCTTTATTCTTTTATAACTCGACAACTATTCTCTCCTTTTTTATCCACTATCCTCTCCTTCTACTAATAATAATTTTCTTATATTTTATCTTTATATTAAGTTTTGAAAGGAAATATTGCATAATAAATACCAAGAAACCATAACCATTATGTCACAGAAGTGTGCTGAGACATTTAGGACTACCAAATCAAATCTGGGAAATAAAAACAAGCATGATTGGTTGACTTTATAAGTTTCTCATGTTTTGCATTGATGAATTTCTTAAGTTTGATTGCACTCTAGGAGGAAACTACCCACAAAATTAGCGAATCTAGGGAATGAATTAGACTAAAAGTTTTTTCTAAATATTAAATGCAATGTAGGTACTATTTTCATATTAATGAGGAAACTTGACAAGATCATTTAAATCCCTTCTGTGATTTTAGGATCCATAATATAGTTGTTGAAAGGGTGGTTAGCCATTAATGCCATCCATAAAATTGATGAATATATCATTGGGCTAATCAATCGAGCTTCAAGACTAGGTCTTGAGGAGAGACAAAAGGAAAAACTAAAAACTCCACAATTATCAAAGAAACTATATTTTTATAGGGTCATATTTCAACATTTGTTGTATTGTAACTATTGATCCCTAAAGTGAGCATCATAACTGGAACTACAACATGATGGTTTCCCTGATGCGAGAATAAGAAATAACTAATTTGTAAAGTCCAACAAAATATGTGTTACATATTTTTTATTTTTTCAGTGAAAATATTTTTTCGTGAAAAAAATCATTAGTGAACCAAGAGGGTCATGAACCATTACCTTTGTCAAATCATTTCAATACTTTCTTCAACCTTTAATGAAATCACATTTTAGCAAACTATCCATTTGATGAACTCTCAAATGCACACATATTTCTTAACATGTATGTTTCCTTTGCTAGTGATATGTCTCATCAACAAAACTTGATTTTGATAAACTACATCATTGGAAAAACAAGATATTGATGAACTATCAAAATCAACACAAAAAATTATTTCTTTATTTTCTCTTATCATGAAAACACTTTTTTATTTGGAAGACTTTTCAATTTGTTGACAAGAAAATCCTTTGGCAGAATTTCTTTTAGCCAACCAAATTTTTGTTATCTTATTAGTTTATAAAATTGTCCCTTCACTAAAAATGTTGGCTATGATTTTTACTCTTCTTGTCAAAAGTTAAGGAATCAAACAAATGGGATGAACAATTAGTTCATTTCGAATTTCAAAACTTAAGCATAAAGGGGGTAAAATGGGAGAAACTGAAAATTGGAAATCTTGACAAACAAAAAATATTATACATAGTCAAAATTTGATATTTTTTTAACTTGTGGTTTTGAATAGGGAATGGAAAAGGGAGAAATCATAGAAAATGACCTACCATGGCCTAGACATAAAAATTTATGTGCCAAATTTGATTTTATTGTCTGGGCATGTGTCTCTTGTAGGAAAAATGAGAATCTAGATCTATATATATTTAAAAAAAGGCAAGAAAAAGAGACTACTTGGAAGAAAGAAACATATGTGCATGAAAAAAATTAGGCCAATACTTCTAAAATGTCTCCTAATGTTTAAAATGAGTGGTTGAGGTGTTGCTAATGATTAGCAACTCTATAAATTATCTATCAAAGTTTTTAAGGAATATTGTCAATTGGCAATATCCTTTAGCATTTTGATAGGACACAACCCATAAGGCATCACATTTCTCATGTTTTTCTTTTACCTCTAATCTAAAATCCCAAATGAGAAAAATATCCCAAATTTGAAATATTTTATAAGAGAAATTAATTTTTTTTCAAAAAAGTGAAAGATTCTCAAGGAGTTTTTTATTTTTTATTTAATAGTTAAAAGATTACAATTATTTTTTTATCTTTGCATATTATCATTAGTCTAGTTTTAGTAAGCATTTTAGCTTGTTACTTCTATTTTATTTATTAGAATTTAAATTGGTTTATCTTAGTGGATTGGGTGAGGTTAACTCTCAATGAAGACTTCTTTGCAAAAGTTATTTTTTCCATACATTAAATTAATATTATTATTTTATCTATTCATTTTATATCTTAATGAAAATAAGGAATTAATGGTTAAATAAATATAATCAAATTTATATACTGAAATAAATTAATCAAGCAACTAATTGATTTATTTTTAGTTAATTTTTTATTTTGATTTAATTTATTATTTAATCATTAATGGAGGTAGAATTTTCAGAACACCTAACCACTAAGACCTAGTCCTCCTTCCTCAATACTTGTATCTATCACACAATATAAGCTTTTCATGTATACCTTGATAGTACTACTAGAAAATAAGCTTGCAAACATATAATCATCTTTATTCAACTAACTATAAAAATGCTTTGCACATTATATGGAAATGCATTAACTCAACTCTTGGCATCAAATATAAGTGAAAAAAGAACATTCAATTTTATCATAGAATTGGAACATTATAGAATCACAAAGTGATAAAATGAGAGATCTTTGCATTGTTTTACACTCTAAGCACTCTATTAGAGATAAACAATCCAAATTATTTTTAAAACAAAAGAGAAAAGTGCAAGATAAAAAATGATCACCATTATAGTATAATATGGTTCTTAATTCTTTTGATAAGAAATTAATGACCTAGAACATATTTAATAATCTTAAATAAAGAGATCAAAAGTCATAATAAAATCCAAAACATTACTGATAAAGGAAGTCCAAAGCATCAATTTAAACCCAAAAAATAAAAATAATGAATAACAAATCTTCCAAGCATAAAAAGAAAAAGAAAATTAAAAAATTAAGACATTGTATTTGGAAGAGAAACAAACGTGAGTGTGAAACAAAGAGAACAAATCCTCCAACCTACAATTACTTAAAATAGTGGCGAACCGCCACCAGAATGAGCAAATGATTCATCGTTTTAGGTTGTCTTTTTTCTTTTAATAAGGTAAAGATTTATTTTCAGAGACTAAAGTCTATAATTGACATCATACTATCTGTGGACGGTTGAAAAGAATGATAGGGCGTGGAAGCCTGTCAACTTCAATCTAACTGTATGCAATTCTTCTGTTCTATCATCATGGGAAAAGACACTAAATCGGCTGCATGATAATTTTGACACCAAAGCCCATCTATAAGTATTCTTTCTTAATATCATCTCATGTATCTAAAAATCTGGTTCCCACATCAATTATTTCCACCAACTTCGGGAAAAAAATCAACTTCAGCCACACCGTGATTTTGACTCAGACTTGTATTCTTCAATACGGTGAAATCCAACGTTATTGTGAATCACAAGTATTTAAAGTTTTCTATGAAATAGTTTGTTAGTAGTCAAAAACTTTTTGATACATTTTTTGATTTCAACATGTTTTGAACTTCTCTTATATCTTTTCACAAACTTAAAAATATACAAAATTAAACAAAGAGGCCTGCAATTTTCTTGTGCTTATCACATTTCTTAAATATAATAATAACAAAATATAAATCGGGAAGCACGATTAGATTGATAGGTCGAAATTGAAGTCATATTGAAGTGAACGATGTAGACTGCATAATGCAATGTTGGAATATTACAAAGAGATGATGCAAAATCACAGGCAAATATGCACCGACAAGCGTGCTCCTACATGCAATCTTTCCTTTCCCTTTCTCTTTCATCGGAAAAGTAATGAAAGAAATACAGTTTTAACATCTTTGCAAAATCAAACATTAGTGCCATATATAACTGTTTGCCTATGTAATCAGTCTTTTCCTCTCACTCAATTATCTGACCTGGTTTAACCTCTATGAATTAGAGCTTACTTTATTTAATATGGAATATTTTATGGACCTTTCTTTTATGTTTTTTTATTTATGGTGATTAAGCTGTTTGTTGTGTAATACTAGTATGTGGGATTGTATATTTTTATCAATATTATTTATACTTTTACAACATTATTACTTATTTTTAAGATGTAGAATTTGATTTTTCATTTCTAGTATTCAAATTTATGGGTGTTATAAGTGAGGAATTGAACTAAGTCATTTATATTAGTACAAATTTCAGCTATGAACTTTTAAAATTCAATTTCTTAAATTGGGCCCTTTGTTCCCTTCCTTATTAGTTGTTAGGAGCTAAGGAAAACATGAAATATTTTAAATCATATGGTGGGGTGGTGTATGCAAGGACTAAACCTAACTAATTTAGAACATCTAAGGATTTAGCTATAATGGTCATGAGAGCATCATATTGACATAATCAGACATTATAATGACATTATCCACATTTATTATCTTTCTACACATACTATATGATTGCTTGCTACTTTTAATCTTTGTTCCAAAGCTAGTATACCTTACCACAAAAGGTGGCTCTTACAAAATTTGATACAATGTTTGTAAATGCTATTTCTCTAGATTTAGCTTGAAGACACAAAGGAAAGAAAAAATATAGTCATCAAATTTCTCTTAGTTCTATCGCATGAGTAATTGCTAAACTCTATTTGTGAGTTCACTACCACAAATGCAAACATTAATTATTCTATGATAGCTAATTAAAATAAGAAAGAACATAGTTTTTAGATTCTATGGTGAAAACTAAGCAACACCCTAAATTTAACACATTAACAAATTAATTTATAATAATTAATTAAAAGCATTAAATAAATTAAATACATCAAAGCTCACGTTTCATTGATAGGATATTCTACATCTATTTTTCAGAAATTGATTTTTCAACATGATAAACATTAGAGCCATGTATATTTTTTAATGAAATATAATTGAGAAAATCATCTACGCAATCATAATATTATTTTCCTATAATTAATTATAAGTATATAAATGATGTTGTCTTATTGAATACTACATTAGACATTACCTAATTGGTAGATATTTGCATGGATGATTCACCCTTTTATTTATCACTTATGTATGGATCAGAACGTGGTTTTATTTCTCTTTTTTCTTCTCCTAGAACTATGCTTGTTTATATTAGATACATAGTTGAGCTTAATTTCCTAAAGTCCATGCCTTAATATTTCTATAAAGTTGTCATATAATTGTAGCTAGGGGTAAGTATGTTCATCTCATTGACTAATGTTGTCATCAACTAAACTAGTCTTACCACATTCACCTAAGTTAAGAAAATCTACATAAGTAACTATGACATATAATTTAGTTGGTCAACTCCATATTACATCACCTCTAAAATATAATAGTGTTCCCTACTTTTTAGCATTGTGGGCCACAAAGAGTAGCATTTAAAATTTCTAATCAACCTCACAATATTCATGTGGAACTAGACCATGTCATATATACAAGTAGTTTCAATTGAATGTGGTTACATCAAAACCCCGCTTCGATGTATGTATATATATATATATATATATATATATAATTTTCAATCTAAATTTAGGCTCACTTATGTTATTTGACCTAATAATATTTATGAAAAAACATTAATAAATAATGGAATGTCAAGGGTATCATTATCTACTAAAATAAAATGCTATAAATAATCATTAAACAACTTAATTTTTCTAGTGCATAGACTTAATTTATTGATTTATATTCTATAGATTTGGTGATTTATATTTTGTAATTATGTATACATTGTCATGTACATGTTTATATATAGATAATTGTAAATTATATCATTAGTTATTCTAATTTGGTGTTGATTTATGGATAAAATATGATGTACGAGCATCTTGGGTGTAAGAGCAATCTTGCATCACTCAAAAATATTTCTATTTTTGTATTCAATAAGGGCTATCTTGTGCAGAGTTGCTATTTATGGAAACTTGCTATTTTTAGTAATTTGGTCATAATTCTCAGAATGTTCTGATTTTACATGTGGAGGTTCATCTCAGTCATATCAGCTTGCCAGTAAAGTTTCATGGCGACATCAGGTCTAGTTTTGAAGCTATTGAAGATTTTTGGTATTGGCAGTAGGGTACATGAACTTTGAACTTAGTTTTGAAGGCTTTAGAGGCCCCAAATGAGGTCAAAAATTTGGGTGACAGGTGCTTGCACAAGTCAAGCCTGTAGAGCGCTTTGTGACCTTTCCGAAATGGGGTTATAATAGTCCATCGGGTCAACTGGTGATGACTTATGGTCTCCGGAAGTCGGGTCACCTGAAATGGCAGAAAATAATTTTCCTTCAAAATTTTTGTTTGGGTTTCAAAAGTTATTTTGAGCCGACTTTGATGTAATAAATTGAAAAATAAAATAATTCTAAGTTTGGTCGGCCCCTAAGGGCTAAATTTCTAGAACCTTCTCAGGCAGTGGAAAATGCCTATATAAAGAAGGCCTTTAGTGTTGTCTAGGGCAGTTCTGGGTAGTAGATCTGAGTATTGATTTGAGGCTTTGTCCTATAGAATATTGTAAGGGAATGCCCATGTGGCTTTGCATATTGTAATTCTGAAAGTTTGTAATTCCACATTTGTGGAGATAATAAGAAGCCAATTTTCTGTTCTTGCATATTGTTGTTGTTTCTCTATTTCTGTTATGTGTTTGTGGTATTAAGGGGAGCACCCTTCATCAAAATATTTGAAGGCTTTTAGAGTGTGGGGTTTTCTTTTGAAAGAATTTTTCCCACACAAATCATTGTGTTGTCATATGCATTCTATTTATGTTTATTTTTTTATATTCATGTAGCTATTGTACAGATCTGTAAAGTTTTTCATAACATTCCTCTCAAGGTTAGTGTAGAAAATTGTTCTTCTACCTAAACTTCCTTTCAAAAATTACACTTCTCTCTACTTATCAAGTTGGCACAATCTCAATATCCCATAGACATAAAATTTATTCACATAAATCTTGTTGTGAAATATTTCATCATTGATACCATGATAACCCATATTTTCTTAAGAAATCATTGACCATTTCACATAGTCTAAATAAATTTGTAAGTTGAACCATCGAAGAAGTAAAACTTGGAGCATCACTGTGTACAATTTCATATAATTAGGTTTGTTGGAATGGATATCATTTCTTCTTGAGAAGGGGTGAATGGTTTGAGCACAAATATCTACATAGCCTAGGCTACAAATACACATATATGGTGCACTCATTGCAATTTAACACATGCACTTTTGTGTTCTAATTCAATTATTTCCATCATGTATTAATCAAAGTGCAATCCCTATTCACTTATGTGTAGAAATTATTAGCTACACGTAATGCAACTATATGTATTGGAGAACATGAACTTACTTAGTTATAATGAGTTTAGTACCATATGTTTTTGACATAAGGTCACACCTATATTGAACATGCTCACACTAATCAACTTGGAACTTTAAATAAAAAATATATTTTATAGTCAATTCTCTTGAAGATAAAAAAAAAAGAATTTTGAAAAATGACCACCATAATTTGATGAAAAATTCATATTTTTTCAAAATTCTTTTTGTTTTTATCTTCAAGATAATTGTGTGTAGATTGATGTCATATAATTTATTTTCCAAAAAACCTAAAAACAAAAAAGTTATTAAAGTTTTAGTGAACCTCAATATTTTACATTTAGGGTACCACTTTTTAACTAATAAATAATGCACAAATAGTAAAAAAATCATATCACTATGAAATTTTACATTTTTGAGACCAGGATAGTGAGAACTCTAATGAGTTTTTGTTTCATAAAAAAATATGATCAAGAAGGCCCTCAAAAAATTACGACAAGGCAAAAATTTGGCATTCCAGTGCCTTAACCAAATTTTTGGAGGTCAAGGCATAGGCTTGGTTCCACCAAGCCTAAACCAAACCTATTTTGAAACAAAATCTGAGGCAGACGTGTTTTTTTCACTTATGTCTTAAGAAATAGGTGCCCATTATTTAAAATTCAAAAAATGGGCACCCATTTCTTAAAAAAAAACTAGAGTGTTAAAATGCATTTCTAGTCATAAAAAATAAAAAAATAAAAAAAATTTAGAAACGGGCACCCATTTTTTGAATTTTGGATCGGGCACCCAAACCTAAATTGGGTGCCCATTTTTTAAAAATGGGTGCCTGTTTCGAGCGACATCTTCCAATTCTACAATACTTCTGCCGAATTGGCACCCCAAATTCTTGCACTTACCCCCTATATGCATCCAAAGTGCACTATACATAACATCTACTAGTATATTTTCATAGTGCTCACTGATGGCCAATTGTAAAAAAATATCTTGTAAAAGTATAAGTAAAGGTTATACTATAAAAAAATTGTTTTATGCAATATAATTATATTACAAGTTTATTTGTTTATCTTAAATATGTATTAACATATGATTTTTTTTCTTATGCATATTCTACAAATTCATTGGGTTAACACACTAATTTGTAGGCTTTTTCTCATTTCATTTTGGATTCTAAATCAATCTAAGCGTCAACCTATAAATTTCATTAGTATGATTATGGATTTTGATAATTGTGTGTGTATTTGTGTCAGTGGCTATGAATAAACCCAAGGTTTTATTGTTCTTCCTAATAAAATAAAATAGTTGTAAACAAATTATTGTCAAGATAACATGGGGCACTAACCATGCATGAGTCACAAGGTCCTATGTTTTTTTTAAAACCTTGCGGTATCTACATGGCCTAGTCCAAAAACCCCATTGTACCTTTCCTAAGGCTTACTTATTGCCAAAGTTGGGGTGATGGAGGAGGTGAGATGCCCATGAAAGACTAATCCTTGGGGACTAATTGTATGGGTTTAAAAAATGTAACCAATGGCCAAATATGACCGAAAATAGTTAAACCTTGGACCTACATGGTAAAATCCCAAAGCTTTAGCACAACCTTACCAAAACATTTGAGCTAGTTGGTTTTCCCCACAAGGTTTTATATCAGAAATTTTCAAAGTAGATATATTCATAATGTAGAGAGGGTGGGTTTAACATTCACTAGTATATCCACAGTTGAATTTATTAATTTATTGTAAATATTGCAAACATTCGCAGTTGGGGTATATATTTTAAGATAGAGAATACATGTACATTAACAAAAAATATAAATGAAGACTAGTGATTGCATCCCTTTTCTCTAAGCTCCTAGACATATGCATGTATATATGTATGGATGTATATATGTAACACACACACACACACACACACAAAGAGAAATACCTACCTACATACATATACAATAATATGCATATATACATATATAAGATATATACACATATTGATATGGGAACATCTCGAGTGTATGAGCAATTCAAATTGATTTATATATGTCAATTTATGTTGGTGTCATTTTTTTTTCAGTTTTGGCTTTGTTGCAGTTTGTTTGGCCCAGTTTGTAGTGTCATCCAGGTGTGATTTCGATCTCCATCTTGTATCTACAATAGATTAGCAAGACTTGAAATATTCATCTTGATCTGAGGTTATCTTCGTTGGCCTAGTATTATCAGATATTGAAAGAGACTTGGTAAGCCTCTCTCTAATTTTTTATGGTCCTTATTCATCAAAGATTGAAGAGACTTGGAAAGTCTCTTCATGATGGTCGATGGTTTTTT
Organism: Chamaecyparis obtusa; assembly: GCA_027943335.1. Classification (NCBI taxonomy): domain Eukaryota; kingdom Viridiplantae; phylum Streptophyta; class Pinopsida; order Cupressales; family Cupressaceae; genus Chamaecyparis; species Chamaecyparis obtusa. The sequence continues at coordinate 219,080 of BSBK01005400.1, forward strand.
CTCATCAAAGATCAGATTTAAACTTGGAAAGTATCTCACACAACATCAAATAGCTTATCCATCATGGATTGAGGAGACATTTTGGGACTTCCATTGATAGTCTTTGTCTTCCTAATAAGGTATCTTGGTTTTTTTTTTCTGACCATTGGGTTTTTTATTAGGAAATTTCATGGCTAAATGTCTCCTCAACTTATAAAAGAAAATAATTGAATAGTTCCAAGAGGTTAGAATGAGTGATGGTTTTGGTGAGTGAATAACTACTATGAATAGAGAAGGAATTCAAAGAATTTGGAGAACATTGAACAATTATAATTGGAGGGAAAAGTAAATTACAAGAACCTGGTAAGAGAGAATTGTCCAAAATAAATAAGTTTATGATAGGATAAACACTATTTGATGATATTGTAATTGAATCTCTATTATAAAATAGAAGGAACATTTATGTGTCTGGATCACATTATGTAATATTTTGGTTGAGAATATTGTTTTTTTTTTGGCCTTATATGTGGGCATGATTGCTCCAAGTGGCATCAAAGTAGGTTGTGAATTGAAAGTATCAAGAGATATAGATTTCTAAAAAAGAATTTTTTTGTGAGTAAGAAGAAAAAGGGAGAAGACTTGCAACTATAGAGAACTTGCATAAAATAACACAAATGGGAAATAGTAGAGGAAGAATAACATAAAAAGAAGAAACCAATGTAATAATAGAGATTTTTTGAGGAATAGTGACTAAGCTTGAAACTATTCAGATAGTACATCATAGATGTGTTCATGTTTAGCATATCAATTAAGATGAAGAAGAGGTCGAGGTGCTAGAAGGAGCATGCTCAACCTGGGCCCCGATCAAGGATAATAAATGTTCACCTAGATCTATAAATAGAGTCAATGCTAGACATTTTTTTTGACCCTTTGAGTTATAATGGTAACCTGAGTTCAAATTGATTACTAGATCAAATCTCCAAAATGGAGTACTTTTATTTTCAAGGCACATAGGAGGATATGAAGGTGAAATATATGCATGTAAAAAATTGAAAGGGCATGAATCCCTAAGGTAGGATCATTTACAAAACTAATAGATAGGAAAGAGGCAAGAAAAATGTAAGGTCATGGGATAGGATGGTGACCAAATTGAAAGAAATTTTTTTTCTTGCAAACTACCACACAAGTCTAATCAGGAAGTTGTAGAATTTAATACAAAAGAGAAAAGGGTGTGAAATAATACTTGGAAGAATTCTACAGAATAAGCATATGAGAAAGCCATGATGAAGATGAAATAGAATAGATTTATAGGTATTTGAATGGTATGTGTATAACCATTTGAGATAATATTAGTTTTTCTTAGATTATAGAGCACATAAGAGGTCTATCAATGTTCTTTGAAGGCTAAAGAGAATTTGAATTGGAAGAAACAAAGTAGTAATAAGGACAAAGGTAGAAATACTCATGTTCGAGGATAGAGAATTGGTGGAAGTAAAAATTATACCAAAGAAAATATACTTGGAATCTCTCATGAAGCTGGAGGAAGAGGTAGTTTTGGAAGAAGAAAAGGTAGAGGTTTCACTGGTACATGCTACCAATATGGGGAGATTAGACATCTAGATCTTTTGAATCTCTTCATATTCAAGCTCATGGTAAAAGGAAAGGAAGCCAAAGTTTGTTTAACCCAAGATAATGATGAAGTTATGGAATCTATAAAATAGGGAGGGGATCCCAAAGAATGGAGAATCCTAAATGTTTAAGAGGATTTTGTTAGAACTAGACAAGGTGGAACAAGAACTAGGTCAAAGAAGGAATCCATTTAGAACTAGATGCAAGTCTAGTAGAAAATGTTGTAAAATGATTGTGGATAGTGGCACCATAGACAACCTAGTACCTAAATAAATGGTGAGGAAATTGAAACCAAAAAGGATGAAACACCCCACCCTTACAAGGTTTTGTGGTTTCAAAAACTAATTATCATTTGGTGGTAAGTAAATAATGCCTAGTTAATTTTCAAATTTTAAATTATAAGGACAAGATATTATGTGATGTGGTGCTAATGGGTTTATGTAACACATTTTTGGAAAGATTGTGGCAGTATCATGACAAAGATGTTGTTCATGATAGAAAGAATAACATCTACAACATTAAGAAGGATGATCAAGGATTTGTTTTGAATCCAATGAAGGATAAAGAAGAAGATGTAGAGGGACTTCCAAAGTGTGTTTGATCTAACGGAAGAAAATTCTAAAATATTTGAAAAAAGGATGGAGTTTTTATGCCTTTATTTCTCAGCCAACACAAAAAAATGATGACAAATAAAGAGGAGAAGCTACCCTTAGAAATTCAAAATCTAATTGATGAGTATGCTAAAATAATGATGAAAGAATCAGTAGATGGGTTGTTTCCAATAAGATAAATTGGTCATTGTATGGATCCTATTCTAGGTGCAAATTTAAAATAAATAAGACATTGTATAGGATGACACCTCAAGAGAATGAGGAGATAAATAGAAATGTTCAAGATTTGTTGGACAAGGGGTTGATTAGAGAGAGTATCACTTTGTAGTTCATGCACAATAGTCATAGTATTGGCACCTAATAAGGGAGGGGAGTGGATAATGTGTATTGATTCCTAGAAAATTAATAAGATCACCATCAATTATAGGTTTACATTGCCCAATGTGGACAATTTAATATATTGTTTAAGTGAAGAAAGGTACTTCACAAATATTGAATTGAAGAGTGGGTACCATAGAATATGAATCCGTGAAGGAGATGAGTGGAAAATAATGTTGAAAATAAAGGATGAATTAAATATGATTCGTTGGTCATGCCATTTGGATTGAAAAATGCACCTAGTATATTTGTGGGATTGATGAACCAAGTGTTAAAGCCTTACTTTGGTAAGTATTTTAATGTGTATCTTGATGAAATTTTTATTTTAGTAAAACAATGAAGGAAAATTTAGAACATGTTAGGGATGTATTGAAAATCTTAAATGAATAAAAAATAATGGTAAAGTTGAAAAAGTGCACTTTCATGAATGAGTTAGTTTACTTGGGATTTGTAGTCTCAAGGGAAGGGTTGATAATGGACCACGAGAAGGAAAAGGCTATTGTGGATTGTTTATCACCAAAGAGTATATTTGAAGCCCATAGTTCCATTGGTTTGCAAGCTTATATAGGAATTTCATTAGAAATTTCAATGCGATATGTGCTACCATGAAAGAAACTATGATGGGAGTAAGAAAACTATGATGGGAGTAAGAAAATAATTTAAGTGGATAGTTGCAGAAAAGAAAGGTTTCAAATTATTGAAGGGTAAGGTGATAGAGTAGGTAGTGTTGGAATTGAAATACTTTGGATAGTTTTCTAAGTTTGATTCTGATGCTAGTGGTACATAAATAGGGAGGTCTTCTTAGTCAAGAGGGTAAACTAATAGAATACTTTAGTGAAAAGTTAAATAAAGAAAAAATAAGTATTTAGTATATGATTAAGAATTTTATGCAATTGTGCAAGAACTCAAAAAGTGGAGGCATTATTTGTTTCCAAAATAATTTTTTATGCATATACATCATCATGACTTGCGTTTCATTAATAACCACGGTAAGTCAAATCTAAGGCATATGAAGTGGATTGAATTCCTGCAAATTTATTCTTTATTTTTGAAACACAAGAGTGGTAAATCCAATAGAGTTTTTGATGCACAAAGTAGAAGGAGTTTATAGTTGAATGAGTTGGAGGTGAATGTTTTTGGGTTTGATTCATTGGGTGAGTTGTATGAAGAAGATCTATATTTCAAGGAATCATGGACAGCATGCAAGAATATCATAAGACTGGATCAAACTCCATGACTAGATTATTTCATTCAAGAAAATTATTTTTCAAAGGAAATAAGTTGTGTATACCTGGAGGCTCCATGAGGGAGAATTTAGTAAGATAATAACATAGTGGTGGATTGGGTGGACATTTTTGAATCCATAAGAAATAACACTATTAAATGAGAGTTATTATTGACTAGTGATGAATGTTGCAGTCAAGAAGATGGTATGTGAATGTATAATATGTCATCATTGAAAGGGCATGAAGAAAAATAAAAAATTTTACTAGCCATTTCCAATACCAAAAAGGACCATGGGAACACATTAGCATGGAATTTA